>OZ024903.1:21662553-21932553 GCA_964017125.1 Flabesymbios commensalis
CGACAAATATTTACAATTATAACACAAGATATCTTAGATATTATATATTTAATTATTTTATTAAGTAAGCACAAGTTCAGTGACATTTCATTTTGTCTCAAACATGCATGGAGACGTAGCAGCAGAAGGATTGATAAAATGATATACTAATAGTTACATGTGGTTGGTAGAATATCCAGTAGACTTTCCAGCGTGGAACAGAGATGCTGGGCGTCCAAGAAAGGCCTGTAACTACACAGCGCCACAGTGACGATGAATCCATGCTCGACAACACCCCTGAAAATGGTGATGAACTCCTCTTCGCTCATGTCGTTCACTTGGTCAATGGTAAGTGGTGATGGCATCGCGGCAGCTGAACAGCGTAAACAATCAAGCGATGAGAAAACCTCCCCGATGTACGAGTAAACGGTGTTGTTTAAGCATTAGAGCGTTGGGAATTGAGCATGTTCATAACCCAGCATCAGTACACTCATGATACATGCCAAGCGGCATTATAATAAACATATGCTAAATGACTGACCTCTGGTCTGAATGGTCAGATGGTCATCGTACACACGCTTTATAAATTAACACATGTAGGCTACATGATGTAGTACCTTAATCTACATATTCAAGTCCTGGGACTTCAAGCGTCAACCTTAGTGCCGTTGGATTGTCTCTTTCTATTTTTTAAACATTTGAAGCTGAAATTCCTGATGCAATTTATTAGCTTTAGTGAAAGAGTAATACATTTCCAAACATGCACAGTAGCCTACCAGTGACAGCACTACACACTACACAGGCATTTTTAACAGTTTGTCACACTACATGTATGCACAGCCCCAATGACAAATATCCGACCCGGCCGGGATTCGAACCCAGTACCTCTGAGTTCCGAGCCACAACCGGACAGAATGAACGATCAGGGCCGCCCTTGAAGTTCTGTCTCGCTACCGCGACCCTCAATTTTAACTGGGTGAAAACTGCTCGCCTGTGTTTAATTTGGGAGCAAATACGTGCAAATGTTGATGTTTAAACACACATTTCCCTCCTAATAACAGTGATTTAATCGGCTAATAAACGGTCTATAAACGACTTTAGTCGTGATCAGCGGTTAAACAGTTGCTTGAAACCAAAAACTGTTTATACAGGACCACAGATGGGAATTGAAAATGCAAATATCTGTAGCGCGAGCACGACGGTGGGCCAACATTAAGGCAACATTGGTTTAACGGATACCAAATCAAACGCACTGGAATGAGTGGACCTTGTCATCCCAGCAAACACAATACATTGACCCAATGTTGATTTGATGTTGAGCCAGCGTCGTAGACGGTGGACCAACCTCAAATCAACATTGGATAAATATATTGTGTTTGCTGGGATGGGTTATATTTCCTATGCTGATCTATAGTATATATAGTATGATATTAACGTACTTTGAGAACCTATTAAATACTTCATCATGTGCATGTAATATTGCCTTACGATACAAATGTTATGTAATGAAAATTGCAGCAAATACTTATTGTCTAACAGTTGACATTTCGTGAGAAGTAAATGCTCTCATAGGATATTAAGAATTTTAAGAAAACCGTCATTTTAATCAATAGTTTACAAAGTATATCTGCGTTATTTCATAGACTACTCAGTCTACCGTACAATAAACACATACATTTTTTAGTTTGGCTATAAGCTCTTTCATGGTTTAACTGACATTCGTGACATTGGTGAAATCGTCCTTTAGGTTTATGAATTGATAATATACCATGTACCTAATTAAACAGGGTCAGTTTGCAATATTGTCCCAAACGTTATGCATGTACATTCTGCCGTACCAAAAGGCAGTAGCTGTTTAGTTAACAAGTCAACAGATACTGTTTTTTGGTTTTGCAGAGCCGCATAGCCTACACCGTGACTTTTTTCTGGTCGGCCTCACTTCTAGTAAAAAAAAACTGTAGCTGTTTCCTTTACAAGTCAACGGATACTGTTTTTTTATGTTTTGCAGAGCCGCATAGCCTACACCGTGACTTATTTCTGGTCGGACTCACTTCTGGTCAATACAAAAACGCATATATACAAATGTAATGGGCCTATGAAACCTTTCAGCTTTTGAACCATATTATTTCGAATGTTTTGGGGGTGAGTTTAATTATGCAAATTTGTATGACGTGAACGTATTACCTTATCCCAGTAAAGATGTTATGTGCGCGCGTACCGTATGCAATTTATCAGTGTTTGGTTCTTTATTTTAGCAATTTGTCTTTGTAATAATACGCAGATAAAATGATAAGTTAAACTTATGACAGCTCGAGCAAGATATGTTAATGTTAACCTTAAAAAAATGGGCTTCAATTATGGCATTTTTATGTCAGGATGCAATATTATTTTAAGAACATGCGAAATTCATATGTGTGAAAGAATATGGTGCAATAACGGCAACATTTTGTATTATGTTGTTAGGATATGCAATAATAAATTATTGTGTGCAGATATGGTTTCATAATACATAATGTATCTCTGCGCGACATTATTACATGGAAGCTTGGTAACATTCACGTTTGAATTTAAAGTATGCCAAAGCTAAAATTGAAAATAAATAAAACCTCAGAAAACCGGAGGTATTAAACAATTTTAATATCTGAAAACAAAAGGACAAAGTTATCAAATAATCATACTATAATATAAATTTGGAAGCTGTTGACCTCCTCACAGGCCTATTGATGTAGTTGAACAGCAGACCAACTTTACAAAAATAAAAACATACAATAGTGAAATTGCAATCACATACAATAAGGTATGGTGGCGGTGTCTTATATAACCTTGTTTCCACCGAGTGACGTCACTGTGTTTCACAGAATAAAGTATGGGGGAGGGGGTGTTATATAACCTTATTTTCACCGAGTGACGTCACTGCGTTTCACAGAATATCATACTTATGACATATTTCATGTTGATCAAGACACAGAAAGACATTATTATCATGATTATAGTCGACGCCACGTATGTAGGGGTGGAATGCCACTGCCACCGGAACACACCCCCGCACAGCTGCTGGCAAGGTGTTTGAATGTATTTACTTTGCCGGGACAGATGGCGTCGATCATATTTATTTTGTGAGATAACATGCCTGCCAAATATATTCAATGACAAACGATAGTTGTAATCTGATAATTGAGGACTAATATATTATTCTTAGTTTATTGTAATATTACATTAACATGATTACCGGATCTGCACGTTTTTACATGTCATCTCCCTACAGAGGAACAGCAGTTCTAAAACAAAGAATAGTAATTTTCACTTAGTTATGTCTCGCGACTGCAAAACATACCTTGAGATAGATGAAATTGATTTATATTTTTAATGAAATAAAAGTATTTAGATGCTTTGATATTGCTGATTAAGGTTAATTTTCCTCATTCAAAAATATCGTTTTGATTTGCCTATATATAATTCTAGTGCTATGCCAGCGTCGCATATTCTGGGCCTGTATTAACCAAACATTGGCTTAGCTAGTCTTGTCTTCTGTGTTAACGTCAGTCTTGAAATGATATAATCAGTTGAAATGATCAATGATGTATCATTGCTCTATGGTAATTATCACAGGTAATGAACTCATTAAAAATAGACCTAATATTAGTAGTAGTTAAATACTAGTTTTCGCAAAAAAATAGTCACGAATTCCACTCCCAATCATTGAGGTTTGGCGCATACATTATCTTATAAATCCGATGTATGATATCTAAATTACACAATGTAGAGACACGTTACGAGTCAATTCATTGAAAACCGTTTCGGTATCTAATATGTTGCACTTCGGTCATTGTGTTTCCAGAATTCTTAAGATCACGAGAATATAATTTAGCTTGTGACCTTAAAAAAATAATATAAAATTAGAAAAGAACCTTGCAATAAAGCTTTATAATGACATTAAATACGAGGTTTATAGGTTTTATAATATTGTTAATATAGTAATATATTTTTTTGCAAAAATGAGGGATAATTAATTTGGTCTAGATAGGCCTACACTCGATCTTGGTCACAGTTTCATTCGTCATTATTTAAATGGCAGAAAGATGTCATCCAAGCAAACACAAAACATTTGTATAACATGTGTACAACGACGGACCAAGTTATACGTCATGTGGAATTGAGAGGGTTCTGAGCACACACACCTCCGACTGCGAGGTAAAGGGTGGTATCCGGGATGGGATCACATATTATCTCTCGATCAGTCCGTAAGCCGGGATCAACGAAAACACAGCATATCATTCATCTCTTCTCAGTTTGTGAGTAGTTCATATATTTTGAATATGTTATTATTATTTTAAATGGAAGAATGAATAAATGAATGAATGAATGAATGAATGAATGAATGAATGAATGAATGAATGAATGAATGAACGAATGAATTAATTAATAATAGGGGCTCTAGGTAGGTTTTGTGATTTGTTTTTATTGAATGAATGAATGAATGAATGAATGAATGAATGAATGAATGAATGAATGAATGAATGAATGAATGAATGAATGAATGAATATATGAATAAATAAATGAATGAATGAATAAACGAATGAATGAATGAATGAATGAATGAATGAATAAATGAATGAATGAATGAATGAATAAATGAATGAATGAATGAATGAATGAATAAATTAATACTCGGGGTTCTAGTTAAGTCTGTAGTTGTTTTTTTTATGAATGAATGAATGAATGAATGGAAATGAATAAAAGAAAATGAACGAATGAATGAGAACGAATGAGTGAATGAATGCAAGTAGTATTAGTTCACTTTTTAATGAATGAATGAAATGAATTCATGAATGAATTCACGAATAATGAATGAATGTTTGATTGAAAATGAACTAATGAATCAGAATAAATGGATAAGAGCTAATGAGTGAATGGATTAATGAATGGGGCATTAGGTTTTTTTGTGCACATACTGGCTAAATTAGACCAAGTTAACCTCCTGAGTGTGGCGAGACCTCCAGCTCGACAGGGCCCTGGCAGTTAGTGTATGTCCACTGCACCAAGGTCATCGCCCTTCTCTATTAACGAGATTGAGATATTTGATTAATAAATGTACACTTCTATTTACCATATGACATCCATTTACGTTTTTATTCGTCTCAGACAAACAGTAATTATTGTCAATTTAACAATAACTATTATATATCTTAAATATGATAAAAAAGTGCAAGTGTATTACTTCAAGTGAGTGAAAATTACTCAGATTTGAAACAGCACTTTTTCTGAACCGACTGCGCCACTGTATCAACACCATCCCAACACTGGGATGATTCTCAGAATATGTTGCACTGCCATTCACTAGGTGGCACCCTAAATTGAAGTAATCTGGACAATGATACGGCGTGACACGATAAGAGAAGGGGGCGTGGCTCTTTGGTAAAGCGCCTGACTGCCCCGAAATGGCGAAATGAATCAGATGACACTGCCTTCCAGACAAAATGATTCGAAAGTAGAGCCCAGACGGTCTGAGGCTGAGTACGCTACTTCTCTGTCATAGAGACTTCTCAAAATACAGAAACTTTATGAGTGAGAAGGTTTCTTTAAAACCTGAATTGGGATTCAGGGGGAAGAACCCGCAGGCTCTGGACACGCATTCGCCGCCCCTGTACAAACTTATTTTGTAGATTCATGTTATTATTCGTTCGATTTTTTTACAATCAATAAAATGGCATGTCAAGCCACCAGTTTTTTTTTCAATTAATTGTTCACTTATCAAAAATTATGTGAAGGTAATAATTTCACTAAATAAAACATAATCATGGTAATACATGAGTATTTTGTGTTACTTGAAATTGTCCCCATATGATATATTTATGATCACATTTCTTCATAATGATCGGATATCTAATGGGTTTTAAACATTTTAAACAATTTTTTTTCAAGGTCCCGAAGAATGATTATAAATAAAAGTTTTAAGCATATTGCTTAGTTCCTAATAAATAATAATGATAACATTTTAATCACCAGCTTTCATATTTTCTCATATTTTTACCCTCCAGCGACATAATTGATATCAAATACCTAGTGACACAGCAATGGGGAGGTGTACAGTCTTGGGAGGCTTGCTGCCTGTCATGTGTGTCTACTTTTTGGCAGGCTGCCTGACTCCAGCCAAGTCAATAGGTAAGGAATTATAAATTCATCAATTGATGTCGATAACATAATCTTCCTCTATTTTACTTACATCAAAAAGCACCCTTTAATGTCCGAAAGCCGGCCGTTTAAAAAGGCCCCGCGTCGTGTATTAACCCAGTAAGACCACAGTCATTTCTAATCCGTTTAATAAGCCGATCAAATCACTGTAATAAGAATGAAATGTGTGTTTAAACATCAAGAATTGCAAATGTTGATTCTCCAATTTAAAAAGTATAAGTAATTTTCATCGAGTTGAATTTGTGGGTCGCGCTAGCGAGACAGAATTTAAGGTGGGTAAAAATTTAGATTATTTAATTTAGCGGTTTAAGAGTCATTTGAGGGCGCCTTTATTTTACAGGACGGCGTATATCAGCTGATTTTCAATAACAAAATCGAATACTATTTTTTTTATATTTTATCGTTATAAAAAAATTACTTTGGGTGAATTTCAGTATACATAATACTTCTTAGTGATCTTGTATTTTCACTTCATCAAATTTGATGTGATACTATCTTGTAGTTTCCGGAAAAAATTAAAAGTCAGCGAACAAATATGTAGATACTCAATGGATCTTGACACACATAATTTACAGCTTGGCCGCATCATTTAGAAATTGACCATGGCGATCATTTTTAAAATGAAGAAAATTTGAACAATATCATTCATTATTTGCAAATCTTCACCTTTAGACGCACATAATCAGGTTATTAGATATAAAAATGCAGTTGAATATCTTATTCTTGAATTACGTCAAATTATTATTTTGATCTCAAATCATTTTTTTTAACATAATTGCTATGATAGACAATCTATTTTTACTACACGCATAGCTGAAAGTACTCAGTTAGGAACAGATGTGTAAATATTTAATTTACACAAATATGTAAACACAATTCATAGTTTATTTATGAGGAAATAATTAATCTAGATGCAAAAAGGTTCATTGTTTTCAAATAGCGTAGATAAGCACATACATATCTGATGTGTTAAAAAAATCTACATAAATTTATGCCATAAGCAGTGTAAGAAGTTGACACAGCTGCCAAATAAGTCTAAAAATATGAACGTTTTTCTTTAGTAAGTAATAGTTTTACAGCTATTATGAGGAATTAATTCTGATCTAGCATGACTTAAATAAACTATATGTTAATGATTTATTTTGTTTATTAAATCAAGCATCTTAAAAAAATGCATTGAACGCAAATCTAGAAGTTCTGATTTTAAAGAAGACAAATAGTGTACAGAAGCAGACGCTCTGTCCGATAACTGTCATTTTATCCGGCTATTATAGTCAAAATATCATTTATATCTTCGGCAGTGGGCTGTGTTTTTTGCTTATCGTATGCTTATATTACTAAGGATGATTATCTAGTAGAAAGTAGACGGATATCTATGAGAATCACTCATGCACGTCATTAATTCAGACACGTGTTTATAAAAGGACATCCGCTAATAAGTTCACGGTAACGTTAATGGGTAAAGCTGAATACTGCCCTGTTAAATAGATAACATCTCGACGAATCCTTCCTCTATTAAAATAGAGATAATGTCTAAGAATGCTTTACTATTCTACCCGAATCAAATAGGATTCAGGTAATGAATACAAAAGGGCTTACTCATTCATAAAAAATGGACAGGTAGCAATAAATACTTGTTACATGTCTATGAAAAATATTTGAAGAATAGACATCTCCAAAATTATGTATTTTTCACTGATCATGTTGCAAAATCAATACTGTTAATTTCAGCGAGCTTACTTTGGTTTGAATCTTCCTTTAAAACCCTATTTTAGCGGATCCATCAGCACAAGGGTTAATCTATTTATTGCATGTCATAGATTACCTATATATGTGGTTAATCTGTGTATTATATCATAGATTACCCATATATGTGGTTAATATATGTATTATATCATGGATTAACCATATATGTGATTATGATATGTATTATATCATGGATTTACCATATATGTGATTATTATATGTAATATATCATGGATTAACCATATATGTGAATATTACATGTATTATATCATGGAATAACCATATATATGATTATTCTATGTATTATATCATAAATTAACCATATATGTGGTTAATATATGTATTATATCATGGATTAACCATATATGTGAATATTATATGTATTATATCATGGAATAACCATATATATGATTATTCTATGTATTATATTATAAATTAACCATATATGTGGTTAATATATGTATTATATCATGGATTAACCATATATGTGAATATTATATGTATTATATCATGGAATAACCATATATATGAATATTCCATGTACTATATCATAAATTAACCATATATGTGATTATTATATTTATTATATCATGGATTAACCATATATGTGATTATTATATGTATTTTATCAAGGATTAACCATATATGTGGTTAATATATGTATTATATCATGGATTAACCAAATATGTGGTTAATCTAAGAAATATATCATAGTGGTTGATCTACGTATTATATATGGTATACTCTATATTTTACAGCCGTGTACGAGATCAGTAATTTATCTACAGCCATAAACTACACAGCTAATACTACTGGTGAGTCTGATAATGATGTTCATAGCATATTTATTTTGATGCAATAATAAAATTAATATATTGATGTGTGTTTTAGTGCATTTTTATCGAGTTTCTACAGTCACAGGAAAACACACAGCTTAACCATTATTTCCAACAACTTAAAGCATACTTACTGTAGTATATGCTTACCTTCGCCACAAAATAAAGTCGAGCTATATCCAAAGAACATCATTTATACCGATTAAATTTATAAATAATATGCAACATACTGTTGCTCGATGAATCTTTTTTTAATTCGGGCCAACGCTGTAGGGTTTGAATTGAATTTGAACTAAAGCTGTGGCAAATACTTTTGTCCCACAGTGTGTAAGCGTGTTCTGGTGGAGGGAGCAACGATTCAGGTGGAAGTAAACGGACCCTACAAACCGATGGGAGATGTCTGTGATGCCAACAGCTTCATCTTCGTGAAAAATCAAACCAAAGGTACCGATAATCCGGTGGTACGCTACCTCACAGTCACCAGACTGGACAAAGCCGGTGCCTTCAGCTTCTTCATCAGCTACAGTAAGAATGATTTCATTATTTATTTATTCCTAACAGAGATTATCCAATTGTTTGCCAGTATTTTTCAGTCAAATGAAGCTGCAGTTGCTGATGCAAATTCCAGCTTCAAATGACAAAAACAATATCCTATTAATTAAAATAGACACTTCCCACGGGTGGCCCTTGTGCTAGCGACATAGGCCTAATTGTCTTAACGAGGGTCTCCTTGTCAACTTTATTTTTTATGCTATTACTGTAGGCCTACTTGTATGTTTTGACAAAATAAATGAATCTAGAATCCCAGACTGAATTATTTGATGAACTGAATAATTTACCTATTTCACCGGCATTCAATTTGGTTTGTAACTAGCTGAAAACCGTATATATCCAATGTTTTCATCGTACTAGCTAATAAAATAAAGTATGGGGGGGGGGGGGGTCTTATTATAATGTGACATTGTTTTTACCGAGTAGCCGCTCAAAAGGGTTTTCGGAGACGTCACTGCGTTTCACAGAGTACGGTCTTCGCAATATACGGGGCTGATCATATTCAACTAGAAATAATTTACTGTTTATTTGCCCGCGAAACTGCTTGCATGTTTAAATTTACAATTAAAACTGTATTTATAGGAGGACAATATCATATGATGCACCTCGATACCCTCGGGAGGTCCTCATGACCCAGTTCTGCCTGCGGGTACACAAATTAAGATGTCCTAACGCCACATTCATAATTGTAGGGATTCGATAACGATTATTCTCACACTCTGTTTTTCACTATGAGACGTACATCTGTATTATCCCATATTACACTCTATAGTTGTACTTTGAATGCAGAATATGAGAGTTATGTCATGTGCGAATTGATCGTGTGATCAAATACAAGCGCTGTTCATTTTTCGGGTTCTATGGGGAATACAGCACGTGCCAATGTAAAAGGTGTGAAGGCTGACACCCTATTCATTGGACGACTATTTCTCCATATCACACTCAAATGAACACCGTTTGCATCTCTTCTGGCTACTAATTTGTTCAGGTGACATGGGCGAGTGCCACAACAACCTCAAGTACGCCCGGAAGACGCGCTACGACACGGATGTGAGCGACAGTCCTTGGCAAGAGCTGATGAGCATACAGTCAGACACGTACTGGGACAGTCATAACATGACAGTGAGATGTAAGTTTTTCATCAGCGGAAACGCTGGATATGATATCAACAAGAGTGTAATTTTTTTAAATGTTAGATTATGGCAGAAAAAGTTCGATGATATGTAAATCAATCTAAAGGTAACATATCTTGTTCTAACATAACCTTGTTTGGCCTTGGTTGTTACACCATCTTATTAAATCATACAAATACTGTCAAAATTCAAATATTTTGGACATGCACGTATACTTTCTCCGTCGCTTTTTCTAAAAGATGAATATTTCTGTCAGTCGTCTAGAAGCACATGGTTGAGATTGAATTTACTTTCTAGCCTCCAATTGTGCTAAATACGTGTACTGGATAAGTAAAATTTATTTTGTCAGAAGAAATTTTTCTTCCATGTACAACTATTGATTTTTAAAACATTCAAATTATTGTGCTCGCTTGGCGATATGATTCAAACCGACTATGTAACTTTTAAAATAAAGCATTGCGAATAATAAACAGGAGTTCATGTTTAAAAAATATAATGTTGTGAAAGTTAACGATATTTTGAATCTAGCATTTATTTATATAGTAGTACATCGCTTATTTCCTAATTATTTTTTTATAAGTCTGTACCAACAACCGGTTATGCTGATCACCAATATAACACACACCACCGTTATGATATGCGATCAGTTAAAATAAATTGTTTATGTTTCAGCATTGTAATACTGATATGCTATGTTATATATCCAATTGCAAATCACAGTGAATGGCCTAATTCTGTCTAACTCTATGCAAGATTGTATTTTCAGTTTATATATGCTTCCAGATGTGTAATAGGCCTTTAACCCGATCAGCGCGAGGACCGTTTTTAGACGTCAGATTCTGACGGCTGTAGACGACAGATTCTGACGTATAACGACGGTCCCGGCACTGAAAAAATTAAACCATTTTTAATGGCCGCAGACCCATAACAATGAAATAGAAAGAGCTAACTAAGACATTAATGATGATTTAAAATGGAAAAAACCCCTTTAGTCTCGATGTTTAAATTAAAAAAATCAGCGTTGTAAGGGTTCATTATAAAAAACCCGAGGGACATCATCTATAAATATAGGGTTATAAAGGAGAGTGTGGCATGGACTAATTTCACAAATAAATATTTAAAATGTCTTCTGTGCAATTATAAAGGTATTTACATTAATTATAATTATTAATTAATTATTAATTAATTAATTAATTAATTATAAAGGTATTTACAACTTCAGGTGGGTGAAAAATACTCATAATCGTACAATCTGTATCAAAACATATGCCAATCTCATAAATTAGGCTCATATCTACTACAACATGTTAAAGGGGTAAAACGGCTATAGAGGCCATCAACGCTTTAACCATCAAAACCCTGAAATACTTTCTAATAAACCATGGAGACCAGAGGGTTTGAAATCATAATAAATGTTTTCGTTAGCTTTTTTTGATTCATTTGAATAGGCTACCTATGTTTTGGGTCTACGGCCATTATAAATATGTTCTACTCAGATTCTGACGTCTAAAGTCGGGCTAAGAGTTAAGATTGACCGTATTGTTGCATTATATGAGATCAGTATCTATCTGTTTATTTATAAATTAAAGTCAATAGGCCTATTTCGTTGTGTTATGAAAACACCTGAAATCATGGTTCACACTCGTAGAATTAGCCTAATGGAATGTCCTGATCAAGCAGATCAACTTCTTGTGTTCCAGGTATTGTGGGCATAGCAGGAGCTGGGACGCAGCAGTGGTCGATCACCTTGGCTTTGATGACAATACTGGCACCTCTTCTCATACATTAAGTGTTATACCAGTAAATCTGGTTGCTATTGCAAATCGCCAGAGTTATACATTTTGCCCACTTGAAGTTGTGGTTCGCTACAGCTGCCGACAACTTCAAATTGATAAGAAATACATACATATGTACAATTTGACTCAAGACATGTGTCGATTTAGCAAGTTCGATGCCAATTTCTCCCTATAAACCTATAAACTACATAATCTTTACTGTAAGATTTGTATTGTGTCATTTACTATGTTTTAAATGTATAATTATCATATAATCCCTACAGCTCAATTGACTGAAAATTACTCAAGATTTCAGTGCGGGGACCGTCTTTATACGTCAGAATCTGATTTGTATAGACGTAAGATTCTGACGTATAAAGACGGTCCCCGCACTGAAAGAAATAAAATATTTATAATGGCCAATAACATAGGTATTCAAATGAACAGGAAAGCTAACCAAGTCATTTATGACGATTTCAAATTGAAAAACCCTTTGGTCTCCATGGCTTATACAACAATATTTCAGCGCTACAAGGGTTAAACTATGTTAGTTGCACAGATGTAAGACAATTTACACCCCTAGAATGTCGCATGAAACCACTGAAATAACACTAAAATATTGCGCTCTATGGGTTCACATTTTTCAACACTGAAATATTTTTGTATAAACTATGGAAACCAACGGGTTTCTTCAATTTGAAATCACCATAAACGTCTTAGTTAGCTTTCTCTGCTTCATTTGAATACGTCTGTTATGGGTCTACGGCCATTATAAATATTTTCATTCTTTCAGTCCAGGGATTTACCTTAGACGTCAGAATATGACGTCTACAGACATCAGATTCCGACGTCTATCAGTCCCCGCGCTATATGGGTTAACATTTGTCAAGCAGCCCTACCATACAATGACTCCACGGGGGATGTGTTTTTAGCATGTATGATCCGAGTGGATGATGGCAGATGCTGCAAAATAATACTGTTTATCATAGGATATAACAATATGTTCTGGTCAGGAATAAATGTTTTTCAATCGTTGTATTTTTTTGTTTGAATGGATCATCCACCCTTTGATTGGGCGGACCCAGCAAACATGAGGCGTTGGCCCAAAGTTGGTTTACAGTAAACCAACGTTGAACCAACGCCTCATGTTTGCTGGGGAGAGATCTGATAATGATATGCGGTACACTGCACAAAATGTGGCAATAAGATTGCGTGGATATCCAATTAATCTAAATTCAAATAATTTGACTATCATCTGAAGCCTCATATTTTATTCAAGATTCAAATCGATGTAAATAGCACAGTACTATATTCAGTTTTTGAGGCGTATCCTAGCATTCTTCCACCGCAAATTCTACAAGTTGACTCGAAGATGGATTACCTCAATTAACCTTTCAGCCAATCACGTCTCTAGTTTGTATTGTGTTTTATTAGCAGGTTGAATCACAGGTATTGGGAATGAAGCGAGTGTTAAAACATCAAGATTTGCAAATGTTTCGTATCAAATACGAGTATTTTTTACCCATTTGAAGTTGTTGGTCGCTGTACCGTGACACAACTTTAAGTGGGTAAAAATTTAAATTAAACTAGAAGGGAATTGTGACTTTTCAAGTAACAATAATGTTTGGACTTAGTTATATGAGTTTTTGGCAGCCATTTCGATTTTTCGGAGTTATTTTTATTATGAGAGATTGATTTAAATCTTGCTTATGTTTTTTTGGCAGCGATTTTAAATCGGACTTTTAGACTTCAGAATTCGGAATTCAAATTTCAGAGATCAGAAGTCCCCACGGAGCTTTTGTACTTTTATATAGATATAGATTTGTTTGTCAACAAATATATATATCTGTTGGCTGAATGTTGTATCACTGTGTGCGACGCTGGCCCAACATTTAAACAACATTGGATAGACGTTTCGTGTTTGCTGGAATTACAACTGTTATTTAATGTTGTAATGTAATAATAATAATATATAATAACTAGACATGAATTGTGACTTTTCAAGTAACAATAATATTTGGGTTATTTTTATTAGGACAGATTGATTAGAATTTCGCGTATGAGTTTTTTGGCAGCCATGCTGAACTGAAATTTTAGACTTCGGACTTCAGACTTCAAATTTCAGAAGTCCCCACGGAGTTTTTGCACTTTTAAATATATATATATTTGTTTGTCAAATGGAATCGCATTCAGAGTGCCCAGAACACACATTGACTTGTCTATCTGTTGACTTAATGTTCTATCACTATCCGCGACGTCAGCCCAACATTAAAACAATATTGCTTGAACGTTTTGTGTTTGAATAGAATTGCAACTGTTATTTTAAGGTTTCAACTGTCCATACCTAATACACAATATTGGTTTAATACTGGGCCACTGTCTATTGAAAGATTGGATAAATGTATAAATCTGGAGACTAAAGTGGAGTAGGTCTGGACATAGGTCTGGAAATAGGGGCACCCTGTTCACCCTCCTGTCAATAAATGGAGAATCACCCGACATGTCCACTATTGAACAAACATTGGACCCAATTATAGACCTACTGCTGTGCAAGCCAAAAATCAGTATCTGCTCACTTTACGAGTGAGCAGATACTGTCATTTGCATTTGAAGAGCAGCATAATGCAGTATCTGCTCCCTTTACAAGTAAGCAGAAACTGCCTTTGGACTAGTGATCCAGAAAATGCCGAATAAGTCCGGAAGAACATGCTGTACGACTTAGAAAAGTCATAGCAGTATACCAGACTACTCTGGGAATATCGTGTCTCAGGGAGAACCTGCACAGAATAAAAAGATTTAAGATCCAAAGAGAAACCAAAATATTTGGGCATAGCCCAAATATATTAAACTTCTATAGCGCCTAAATCCTTGGTGATCCGAGCTTAGAGGCGCGACAAACATAGTTCCAAAAACCGTTTGCGTTGTCGTAGCATTTAAAAGTCTCTTCCTGCGCAATTGGGCTTTTCGCGCATTTGTGCCATTGTGTACTTGCGCACTGTTGATTACTTGCGCACTTGCGTATTTACGCATTTGCCCACTTGCACAAGTACTTGTGCACTTAAGTACTTTACTTGCACTCTCGCATACTTACGCACTTGCGAGCTGACGCACTTACACACTTGCGTAGATCGCACTTGCGAACTTGTGCACTTGCGCAAGTACATGCGCACTTACGCAGCATGTACTTGCTCACTTACGTACTTGCACAAGTACATTGCGCACTTGCATACTTGCGCACTTGCTCACGTATGCATTTGCACAAGTATTTGCGCACTTGAACACTTGCGCGTTGGACTTTTGTACTTTTGAATAGACAGATATTTGTTTGTCGAATTGACGCACATTCAGTGTGCCCAGTAAACACATTGCCTTGACTCTCTGCTGGCTTAATGCTGTATCACTGTCTGCGACGCAGGCCCAATATTAAAACAACATTGGGTCGACAATTGTTGTGTTTGATTGAATTACAATTGCTATTTTAGTTGTCAAGTATAACACTTAAAAGGTTACTGCTGTTCATAGAAAACATTCAAGGTTGGTTAATAGGGCTAATAGGGCGACCCAGATTGGACACACTGACCGCATTTCAGTCTACACATACCATGAATGGCATGTACATCATGGAACCGACATCGATCCGCACAGTGATTCAGAAAATCCTGCATAAATCCGGAAGAACAACTAGAAATTCTTAAAATATATATAGCATGGAGTCCGACTATCTGTGGAATATTGTGTTAAAACTGCAAATTGATTGCATGAAAACCCAAGGAGAAATAGCACTCCGACATAGAAAAATAAAAACTAGAAAGAACTGAAGCAAAGTGAATATGTTTGGGCATAGCCCAAACATAATAACATGGCGGGTAGAGGGTTAACCTCCTCCCGGGTTTGCACATTTAAGTAAATAATTGTATTTACTTGAGAATGTCATTTTACTTACCTAAACGTGTGAATAAACACCACACTTTGAATTGTTTAGAAAAAAACGCCATACACATGATAAATACATTTATTGCTTTTTTTAATGTTTTATGACAATTGTATTTCAACATAACAAATTAAACTCAGAAGGTCGATCGCTTTATTTTCTTTTGTGAATACTGAATAGAATATGGGGGATGGTTCCCAACAAATGAAGTGAAAACACGAGAACAAATATACTTTGATAGCAGTGAAATCCATAACATTCTATATCACTTTTGCTAACGTGTTGATCATACATATAACCAGTGATTGGCTGTATGATGGCATTGATGATAGCTGGAAAAACAAAACTGATAGCGTAAATGTAGTCAAACAATACAGGTTGAAAATACTCTGTTAAAGTTAATGGCAGCAACGAGAAACAAGTTTGTGAAGCAGAAAATGATGTGAAGTATGCAGCAGTCAGAACAGGAAGGTAATCTCCATAGAATATACAAGGAAACAATGATATCAGCGCCAAGAGCGACACCATGGTGGTGATCTCAACACGATATATTTTATGAAGACATTTGTCCGAAATGAAGGAAGCCATGCTTCTAACAGCGAGAACTACTAGAGGTCCTGTCGTCGTGTAAGCAAAAGATAGATGGTTAAATCCCAAGGAATTCAACATTGACGTTATGTTAGTCATCACGACCAAGCCGGCTACTGGTGTGATGCAATTTGCCCAAAATACCAGCTGGATTTCCCAGGACTTAATTCCAGAAGTTATGCTGTTTAATTTAGTGAGTCTTCCTGGCTGAGGTGTATCTTGTTGCTGTGGTGTGACAAGCGCCAGCGTTTCCAGTTCATTCTCAGTATAAGGATATTCTCTAGTAAATATCACAGGCAGAATGGTAAAAACCCCAAACATACAACACATACACAGAAAGAATCCTTGTAGATCGTAATGTTCTGTGTTATCATCCGTGTGATCTTCGTGAAACACATTGTAGAAAAGAACTGATACGAGAACCGGTGCTAGTTGTGTTGGTACTTGTAAAGCTGCGAAAGCTCGACCACTCTGGCTCTTGGGCCAGTTCTTCATGTTGATTGCGGAGCTTGTTAAACTGGTAAACACCGATCCTTGTCCTGCAACATAGAAACATTCGTAATACTCTTCTGTCGTGAACATACTATCTGAAGTTAGAATGCAAATTTCGTGAGCGTGGTATGGACAAATGTAACGCAATCTCAGGAAATGTGATTATTTAACACTAGTCAAGTCCATGGGAGTAGTAATGTGCATTGCCCAACATACATGTATGTTTTATCGCGCAATCATATAGAGTTATAGGACGGGGTTTCTGACGTCAAAAAGGGGAATTTTGCCTAATTGTGTTTTGCAAATACGCTTGTATATGTACACATTGATGTACAACGCATCTTAAAAAAATTGCTCCCAGTCAACAAGAAGATCAGGAAAGCGCTGCTGGAATACCACAACAACAGAACAAATTCTGGCAGTCACTGCTCCAGCTCTTGTCCTGTCCTGTTGGGCCAATACTCAGCCCAGAAAGAGTTACATTGCCAGTCGTATTCTTTGCCAATGACAATATAACCAGTGAAACAAAATGATATGAGAATTATCAGACCATGTCGTTGTGATGTATTGCTTTTGTTTTTCTATTTTTTGTAATAGTGGCCTCATGTCCGCGACCTTAATAATTTAGGTCTTCATGAGGTCTCCAGACATGCACACATTTTTTTTTAAATATAATTTATGCACTTTTTGTTTTCCTTTTGTTAAAAATCAATTTCAGTGACATTCACTTCGCTCTTCCTGAGCAAATCACTATTTCCGACCACCCACAGCAGTGATATTAATTCTAGAATAGGCATCATATTACAAGTTCGTGTGAGATTTTTTTGTGTCTTAATTTGTCTTATAATAACAGTAAAGTACATCATCATGTGTTTTTCCCATTTGTTTTGTTGAATTTCCTTTGGCAAAAAATATATATATATTTCGTCATTTATAGCTAGAAACTACATTAGCGACTTCAGCTTAGAATGATTGAATGGTAAATAAAGACAAGCAATTCAGCAGAACAATGAGTAATTGTTGTACATGTTGTATTTACATATATATATTTATGACAAATAAGTAAGTAATGACTTGTAACTTGTAATGTCAATTAAACATCGATCTATCTATCTATGTGTATCGAGAGCTTTATAGGCCTTAGGTTGATATAGTTCACTCAGCTTCATATTGGTGATTATCACTTTTAATATGTCTGTTTTATTTACAAGGAAAGAGTTGCTATATATTATGATATTATATATACATATTAATCAGTGGAACACAATTACGAATTGTTATTGATTGAAGTTATTATTAGTTAAAGGGACTGCTTGGGATGACGCTAATTTGAATATTTTGTGTTGTATGAAACAGTGTATCTCGCAGATCAGGACTTCATTTTAAAAAAATTCAAAAAAAACATTTTTTGTCATTTTTTTATCAGAATCAAGCTAAAACTCAAACACTCTATTTGTACACGTAAAGAATGGCTGACTGTAGGCATATCATCGAGCTATATGTTGATGCCGCCGGCCCAGCGATGGGCAGACAATCAGTACTGCAGGGTAACCCCTATGTCCTCACTTTAATACGCCAATTAAGGGCGGTGTCTTTAATGTAGTTGGTCAGAGACGATGGGTATTTGTGGCAAAAAGTGTTATATAATGCACTCAATCTTGTTTACATGACAGTATACAACTTGGAAATAAAACTAGTTTAGTTTTTTCAGTGCTTTTAATGAAGTTGTTTTAACCTTGCATTAAACTATTTCGAATTGTGGGAACAAAGTACAATTACGTAACATTTGTAACACATACCTACTAGTACAAAATACACAACAAGAAGCCAAGGATTCGCATGATAGAATTCTATGTAAAACGAGCAGCTCCACAATAGTAGATACGAGCCCACAGTCAATACCACACTGATCCAGAGAGAGTAAATGTGTCCAAAACGTGTATTTATGTAGGCTGATAAAAATCCACAGTTAGAAGACAGAAGCATCAAGGAAGATATTGTGGTAACTGAAAAATGTCCAGGCATCACATTAATATGACAATTAAGATACATTGAAATAGTGATTTAAATGCACTTGTTTTTATATGGAAAATGCTCACCAGATATTCCGCTGAGTCCAAATTCTTCTTTTAATTGGTTGAAATACACATTAAATCCCAAGATTGGTCCAAAAGTGGATACAGCGAGAATTCCAGCCACAAGCGACAGTAATCTTCTCAGCAGATAGCTGTAAGCCATTGTATTACCTGGCACACTGTTTAGTTTATGCCACGATTTATATCGATTTCAAATGCGTGGGAGTTCATAGATGCTTCTTCATTTTCTCCGTCTGATAATTTTTTTCAATTTGCGCCACAATCTTTGAATTATGCCAACTGTTATATCACCTGCTTAAGATACTGCTTAAGATATACATGTTGCATACGTGTTTCTGAAATAAACGGAAAAATAAATAGTAGAAGTACAAAACAATTTATACACCAAGGATGTTTTAGCATATTTAGTAGGCCGTACATCTAGTAGCATCCAATAATAGATTTCAAGTCAGATGAGCTCTGTATATATGAAGGTGAAACTTTGGATTTCAAATTTGTATGAAAGAAAGTATTCAGTACATTATTGAAAACATTAGTATGTATAAACTAGAACAGGAGTTCCCGACCTCCGAGGCCCGGCTTTATGCTGTTTGAGTGCTATAGACAACAAAATCTATTTTGTAAACATAACTGTATTGGTGTTCAGATTGACTTCGTCCCCAGCAAACACAAAACATTTATATAACATTTGTACAACGTCGGCCCAACGTCTTCGACGTTGGTCCAAGATTGTACAAATGTTATACAAATGTTTTGTGTTTACCGGGTCCACATTGTAATACTCTTAAGCCTTTCGGGTACATTTTATATTGGGGCTGTGCCGCAACCCTTGTCATTTAACCCTTTGATCGCTAAGGCAACAAACGGAATAAATTGTTAGCAGGCGAGGTCTGCAAACACTTCAATATGTATATAACAATTTGATCTCTAAGGCAACTACTTGAAAAAATGTTAGTATAATAAAATATTCAAAGAAACTCTTACTCCATAGAGCCCGTTGATTTCCATGGCAACTAACGAAATAATCGTGCTGTTTTTTATCTGTGTCGTTATTATCAAATATGACGCTGGTCATATTAATTCCGTCTTACCTGTTGTGAAGACTGATGACAACTGTCTATTTTCGTAGTCTTATATAATTACTAAATTAATAAAAAAGAACAATACCCGCAATGATGACTGCCGTGCACCTATTGTAAACATATACGTGATGTCAGTCATCCATGACATCACAACCAAATTGCAGGCCCATAAAAAAAGCGAACGCACATGTCAGAAACTGTAACGTTAGACTCTTGAGCTAGACCTATAATCAGACAAATTATACAATATTCATAATCGATATGTCTAGCCTATCTATATAATACTACAATAACTGCACAGAAAATGATTTATTATTGTTTTGTTGAAGTAGATCAGTGGTTTTGATTCACCGATTCATAATATGTACGTACGTTTAATACGTACGTTTAATTAGGGACCCCTCTCATATTAGAACATTGAACGTTGCCTATGCCGGTGGGCCTACAACCTATGCTTAACAAATTGTGACATTCCATCCACTTTAATTTAAAAATACTAGAATCAGCACACGCTTTAAGATATGCTAGTTTAATGTGGGGCCATAGTTTACGACGCTTCCCCAACATTAGCTTGGTACAGCAGGTTTGTTATCGCTGACAATGCACCGCATACACGCCCCAATGTCGTTTCAATGTTGGACCAGCGTCGCAACAACGGCCAACATCGGTCCAGTGCATGCTCAGTAAAGTGGACTAGAGCCTATGCTGGTTTAATGTTAGCCCACTCTCTACAACGCCGCCCCACCATCTGCTACGCCGGTACAACACCGGCCCAGCCCCGTGCCACAACACGAGATATTCTGTCACGTGTAGGCCTATTTGTGCGCACGTAGTATATAATCCCAAAGTCCAGCATTGAATTGTAGTTGACACAAACATCAGCTGAAAATTGTGATGATCACTGATTAAAAGACAAATTACGCCATAAAATATGTCCCAATATTTTTTACAGCTACCTTACAACCTAGACTGAAAGAGAAAGCTTTGCGTGAGGCAAAAAGTGGGTGGCGGTAAGGTAAATAGCGATTTGATCAGAAATTTCAACAACAGACGAAGTCTAAACACCCTAACTCTATTACAGGTTTTGATGCTGCAGCCTGTTAGATTTGGATTGGTTTTTGGAACAAATTGATTCAACTAATTAGAACCGGCCAGAGGCCGGTACTATTAAGTTTATTTTGCCTGAGTTTGTGTCTTATTTAGGGGAAAGATCGGCGTACTGTGTGTGGGAAACGGTTCACATTTCTGTACACCAGTCCTTGTGAGCATGTCGAATATAACGTTTCATGTCCTTAGCATAAATACTTTTGTCTTTAACAAGTGTTCAGCAATAATAATATTCACGATTATATTTGTTGTGAGGAACTTAAATGGTTTTGGTTGAAATAATGTTGGCCCAGCGTCGCAGACGGTGGCCCAGCATTACATCAGCATCGAACCAATGTATTGTGTTATCTGGTGTTTCTGACGCCGGGATTTTAAAGGTCACCAGCATGATAAAGCAGTCAGAAAAGACGGTACAATCACCCAATGCTGTTCTAATGACGCGCAAGCGTCGAAGTCTGAGGGTGACCATTGAAACAGTATTGGTTGAATGACACGTGTTTGCGCAAAGTATACAATTTTACAGACATTTATGATTCTGGTCCATGAAGACCAATACACTGATTTGTTTGACTCAAGCGGACAATAGCCGGGCCTCGGAGTTCGGGAACTCCTTCTCTAGTCTATTCTTAATTCAATGCGTAACTGTACTTGATCGTCAGTAATAATCACATTTGGTATGTAGGCCCTCTACACGGGGAGGGGGGGGGGGTAAATTAAAAAGTGAATTTTTTAGAAATTTAATTCATAAAAAATATATTAACATTCAAATCATAGAGAAATGTCATTTAAAAAAAAATACAATGACAGAATACAATGAAAAATATTCGAATGAGATGACATTCCATTGCTATTTAAATGGAAAGTATAGTATATTTATCATGTTTATATACTTTCTATAATTTTCACGACAAATATTACTGACTTTGTAAATTAGTTAGCATATCTATCAGAAAGACGTGAACATATCTTCAGGTTAATATTGTTACTGGAAGTATTTGTATTATTTTTAGCTGAGTAAACAAACAGCTGTATTTGATAGTAAAAGGCGTGTTCATATTCGAATTAGCCACAGTTAAAATTTCTAGAAAACTCAAAATATCAACCCCATGCCGGTTTAATGATATTCCGTCGTGTACAGCGCTGGCCCAACACCAAACCAACGCTGGGTCGGTTTTTTGCTTTCTTGCTATAACGACCAACACAGACCAGCAAACTTACGTTAGTTGGCTCAAAGTTGTTTTTGAGCCAATTACATTATTAAAGCCGATCATTGAGAAAAAATACAGTACCGACCCCAGTCCCAGTGAACACGAGTCGTTGATCAAATGCTGGTTTAATGTTGGCTCACTGCCTGTGAAGCTGGGCCATCATTAAAACAACGTCTCGTGTCAAATAGGTATGCACTTATTTCGTCGTTTATAGAATTACTGCATATCTGCATGGTATATGCGGGCTTATAGTAAAATAGGCTGAACGGCGTTTTATTTTGCCTGATCGAGTTGCACTTTCTGAGAATCTCTGTGATCACTGGCCTGGAACGAGAACCACCATCAGCTCATGGCATTCTATGAAATAATCCTATGTGAATACAAAGAACCCCCCCCCCCTCAACCACAAAATTATGATTATAAAGTTTTAGCACATCTTACCGCTAGTGGGGTGGACCAAAAGTGACTGTGTTCACAAACGGAGGTACAATACACCCCGAGCCCACCCACATGATCACGCAATGTTCGAATATGGATCATAGCGGTCCATTCAATTGTTCACTGCTCCGATACCGTTGTGAGCTTGTTCTTCAATGAACCGAGCGCACATCGTCACTCACCATCGTTGTAGATCAGAGGCTGTAACACTATGCAGTAGCTGTCTCCCATGAAAAATCAGGTTAGATAACCAGGCAAAATTCCGACCAGCTTCATAGCCAGGTAAAACGTCGTATGTGACGTACGTGACGTATGTGACGTATGTGATGTATGATGTACATACGACAGATTGCCTGTATTATTTATGCTTAGCAATAATTTATTTTCCTTCAGTGAAATTAATTAATTTATTTATTTACTGGTTATTTGACTGAACATATTTCTTACTGGAATAACCATGTAATTGTTGCGTCACGGGAATTAATTACTGCCAAAAGGCAGTAACTTTTTCAATAATGCAAAATGCCTTAGTTGGGTCATATTTGGTAATTCCGTGACCGTTGCTTCCGAAGGTTGATTTTTATTGATTTGCCTTCTATTAGCAATAACTAGAGAAATTAGCTCCCATGCGGGGGCTCTGGTGCAGTGGTTAAAGCTGCCTGCTTGGAAAGTCAGAGATCGCGGGTTCGAACTCTACTCTGGCATTCAAGTATCAGAGAAACAAACTGTTTCTTCCATGTTCACTCGTAAAGATTCAATATTGAGGGGAGCCTCCGAGACCGAGAAGTAGCGAGCTCGGCCTCAGACAATCAATCAGATATCTAGCACCAGGTTGGGTTTGGAGCATAAAACCAAAGTTTGGAAAGACCTAATTGGTATAACACAGTCAGACAGTGCAAGAGATCCATCTTTGACTTGGAAAGTGATGACACATACAACTCCTTCTTCCAACAAGCAACTTCGAATGTCAAGAGTCAGAGTGCATTTACTGAACAGTTTGTGCAATTCCCAATCTCGATCACATGAAATGATGAGTGAACTTCACACTCAGTGTCAACAAATACAACGATCTAGTGGTACTAAACATCGCAAGTTTGACTGAGGTCTATTCCATGTTAACAATCAAACACAAGGATGAGGAGCATTGCACAAATATATGCTTTGCTGTTTTAAATCTACTGCAGTTATGTATTTTTTTCAAGCCACAATATGTATTTCAAATTCAAGTCAAGTCAAGTCAAGTCAAATAGTTTATTCATGCATAAGGGCCACTGGCCTACATTGCAAATATAATAACACACACATTCAATTCTTTCTCAATTCAAATAATTTGTATATAAAAATAGAAAGTTGAAAAATAGTATTATCATCTTGTGTAGACATCAGTTTATTAAAAATTGTGGATAGATGGTGGATTTAAATAACATTGTGGAATATAAAAACATCTGATTTCTTCGTATTTTTCACAAATCATTACTGCGTGAAATTCATCTTCCAGTACATTGTCATCACAGAAAGTGCATAAACGTTCTTCTTTTGGGATATTATCATGTCTGCCTTTTTCTATAGCTAAATTATGGCTGGCGCATCTTAATTTAGCGAACGCTATAAAATGCTTCCGTACTTGTAAGATATGAAGATAACGTTCTGGTTCTAATGTATATTTGAAATTAGCATAATAGTTGAGTTTATGACTAGCAGTTATATCGTGGTGCCAGTCCTGAGCAAAACAGTCTGAGAAAAGTCTTTTAAAAACATTATTTCATCACCAACACCTTGCGATAACCAAACATGTCCAAAGCCGTATTTGTACAATAACATTTTAACATGTGTTGCCCATGAGACCTTCCCACTGTCATCATATGACCTCAACATATTGTAGCATACATGCGGGTAACGATTCACAGGCATTTGTATAAGTTTTAACCAATATTTCACACATTTACTCATATAATGTAAAGCAAGAGGTCGTCGACCACACTCACCCAGAGCAGCACAATTTATTGCCCCTCACACCCAAAATTTTCTTACAATATTCTAATTGTACCTGTTCAATAACATGGCTATATTCATATCCCCAGAATTCAGATCCATAGAGCAAAATAGGAGTAATCATTTTATCAAACAGATTCATAGCTGTTGAAAAAGGTAAAAATCCACATTTATATTGAACTTGTTTTATAAGGAATATAGCTTTCCGAGCTTGTGCTGCAAGGCTTCGTTTAGCTTGCGACCATTTTAATGTACTGGTAAAAAATATTCCAAGGTATTTATAACTAGAGACCACTTCTATCTTTCCTCCATTGTAGTACCATTTTTCATTTTGTTTCAAACATCCTCCTCGTCTAAAAACCACTATTTTTGTCTTTGTTAAATTAACAATCATTGCCCATTTTTCACAGAATTGACCCAAGACATCAATCATTTTCTGTATTCTCCCAACTGTATCAGAGCACATTGCCATATCATCGGCATACAATAAAATCATGACATTTTGCGTTCGTTCATCTAAGTAAATTCCTTGGCAACCATTAGCCTTGAACATATCAATTAATTCGCTCAGGTACAGTATAAAAAGAAAGGGGCTTAACATGCATCCTTGTCTCACTCCAATTTTACAAGTAAAACATTTTGTTAGGCCTTCGCCTGTACACACGCAAGATTGTAGATGCATATACATGTTTCGTAAAAAGCGCAGTGTGTCACCATGTATGCCATTATTTATTAGTTTAAACCATAACAGACAATGCGGTATAGTGTCGAATGCTTTTGAAAAGTCGACGAAAATTACGTAACACCGACCTTTCTTTTTACACAAATATTTCTGAACTATACTTTGTAAATTGAAAATTTGATCTATAGTACTATAACCTTTGCGATAACCTGATTGTTCTTCTTGTCGTTTTTCATTTTCGTCTGCCCATTTAACTAATCTGCTATTTATTATTTTTGTAAAGACTTTACTAAGTGTACACAGTAATGATATACCTCTGTAATTACTTGGCTGATGCGGGTTACCGCTTTTGAAAATCGGACAGATAATAGCCTTGCACCATATATTTGGGTATTCTCCTGTTAGCAGTATTTTATTAAAAAGAAGTGTAAGTAATGGGGTAATGATGTCATTTGTACATTTTAACATTTCGTTTAGAATACCATCAATACCACCTGCTTTTCCATTAGGTAAATTAGAAATGCATAATCTCACTTCATCTTCAGTAAAGGAAGAATTTAAAATGTCAGGTTTGTTTTCAGTACATTCATTACAAAATATATCATGTTCAGCAATAAAATTTGACACAAATTGCATCTCAGTTTCTTTAACATCTACTTTTCTCTTCAGTAGTTCATTAAAGTAATCATACCATTGTTCACCTGATATATCTGGTGATTTTTTGGGTTTCCGTGTTAAGCTTTTTATCAATGACCAAAACTCTTTTGGTTTTTCACTCGAGGTTTGTAATTTATTTCTCATTTCCAAACCATATGAACATTTTTACTCTTTACACAGTTTTCTAAAATCATTTCTAGTTTCTTTATACTCTTCTAAGGATTCGTTGTTATTTGTGCGTCTATATTGTGTTAATTTTTTAAACTTTAAAAGTTTTAATTGATCACATTCACTATCCCACCTTTGTGGTTGAGTTTTTAATTCTAGATTTCTCTTTAGATACCCGGTTTTCTTTAATAGAAAACTTCCTGCTGTGTGCAACATATTTGTTATTTTATTTAAAATCTGTTCACAGTTCTGCTCATGGTTTGAGGTAACAAGATCAGTGTATAATGACATAGGGTTATAACCGTCTTCATTTTCACCCTGTAATACATTTTTTCGATAGTTTTCAGAAGCTTCGCAGCTCCATTTAAAAGTCGGTGATTGCTCATATTCATATTTTATTTCGTCACTTTTTTCTTTAATTATCTGTTGAAATTTAAATTGGCATATCAGTGGAAAGTGATAAGAATCATCGATGTGTGAGACTTTAAAATCAATAACATTATCAAATAAATCTGTTGTCGCTAACATATAATCTACTGTACTTGTACCATTAGCTGTACAACATGTTTTTTCTCCACTTTTGTCCCCAGGAAATCTTCCATTTAGAAAGTGTGTTCCTGTTTCATGACACATATTTATCAGATCTTTACCGAACTTGTTTATAATAATGTCTTTTGAAAATCTAGGCAATGAGAAATTATCTGGTTCATAAATATTATTTCCTGTAAAGAACTGTGTTTTGTCATCTTTAATGTAATCAATCAAAATTCATGGACGCCCTATTGGGTTTTGTCCATGTGACACTGGTGAGAAAGCGTTCTCAGCCCGATTTTCTAAGCCAGTGTATTTCAATGTTTGACCTACACAATGCTGTTCGGAAGAGCACAATATCAGCCATGTGTGTGGCTTCAAGCCGATATTGCTTGCCCCAGACAGGAATCACCAATTAAAAATGATTTGTAGGTCTATGAGGATCCTGAGACTGGCAAACTGTTTCCAAAGTTGATTGTGACTGATTTTACAGATATTTGAATCCGTCGTGAGCTCGCCCTACCATACTCCTAGGACTAGTATTAAACGTCAAGGGATGGTGTGTCACCGGTTGATAATAGTAGTTACTTGAGCAGTAAGTGGCACACAACTCTCGTAGGCACAGCGACATTATTTATTCATTCCAGCAGGTGCACCCCATTATAGACTCACAGATAAAAAGGAAATGAATCGGGCTTTAGGCCACATTTGTGCACATATAGGCTAAACTGGACCAGGAGAACCTCCTGAGGATGGTGAGATGATTGAGATGACACTGTCCTCCAGACACAGGATTCGAAATTCGAGCCCTGGCGGTCGGAGGCCGAGCACGCTACCTCTCGGTCACGGAGGCTCCCCACAATACTAACTTTCACACGTGGATGGGGAAGAAACATTTTTGTCTCTTTGAAACCGCCGAGACAGGGAACCGAGCCCCGAACTCTGGCGTGAAAGGCAGCGATGCTAACCACGCCCGCCCAGACTCACAGATAGAGTTATGATGATCATATCTCATGTTTCCATATTATCTACGTTTTTGCCTTTATCACAACAAATATGAGACGAAGTTTTAAATTTTACAGAAAGAACCCTTGCACAATACATAAATATTTGGTAGCATGTAAGACATGACAGTTTGATATTCACAAATTACACATAATTATATATTTTTGTCGTTATTGTTTTGCCTTTATTGTAATAATATGAGGCTCACTAATATGCGCATTTTGATACCTTCATGAATGCTCTAGCTATTTTAGTGAAAATTATGTTGATGATTTTGTTGTTTTCAAAGTACAACCGGTTAAATCGTAATAGGTTAACAAAGCAGGTCATAATTATTAAATAACCAAGGGTCATTTTGCCTATTTTACCCAAAAAGGGTCTCGGCAAAACATTTAAATGTTTGATAGCATGTAACCATGTTAGTCATTTTTCAAGGTTTCATTCTAAGTGATATATTCATAAATTATTTTTTTTTTCTGTTATTTTTGTTATTTTTTGGTCTTTTTCACTACAAAAAGCAAAAAATATTAACTAAAGTGTAATAATATGATGTGGTTCATTAATCTGCATATTTTGATACTTTTATGATGGCTCTGGTAATTCTAGATTTAATTATATATACAATTTCGTGTTTTTTTTATATTATCATCGGCTAATTAATTCGTAGGCCTATTAAATAGGTCATCATTATGCGGAAAATCAAAATATCATATGGGCTTAAATTGATCAGTAGGGACCCTGAAACAGAATAGAAATGGGTGACAGCTTAATTGTAACATTCTGTCCCCCTGCCTGTATTTTTTTGCATTATATTCATAGTCTATGAAAAGTAATGGTGCAGTGTTCACACCCAGTGATACAGTGTATTTTAATTAAATGTCAATAGTTACTGGCGAGGTTCATATGTCAGGTTCCATGCAGATTCAAGTGACAGATCTCCTGGTTTTAGGCTGCCGAGGAGGGTGACACCTCGTGACCTTTCTCGATCATGACGGGCAAAACTGACTCACCTGGCTATGGTATTATGTGACACTTATACAAAATCACCACATAATCTACCTGATATCCACATAAACGGGTAGCCTACACCAATAATCCACGTGAAACAACTCACATGGAATACACCTGAAAATGTACACCAATAATCCGCATAGGGGCCTATGAGAAATGCAATGTAAAAAAAGGCCTAAACTTCACTTGCTTTCCTCGTGTAAATTAACATTAATAATAATAGGCCTACTCCACATAAAGAAATCCACGTGGAATATACCTGGATTTTTAGTGAAACACGTGTCCATCAATTTTCCACCCCAATTAGGCTTACTCTAATGAGCTTCCGTACGAATATATGCTGGCGCTTCGTAGAGTGACGAAGCCACCAGTTGGCAACCATTCGTCCGGCCAGACCCCTGGTTAAGCTAGGCCCACACGTAGATTCCACGTGACGTGTAGCCTACCTGCTGGGTATGGATATACATCTAATTAGGCCTTATGGAATATACAGGTCTTATGGATGATGATCGGCTTCAGGCTTCTTTCTGTCGCGATATTGCCTTGATTGTGCATAAAGCGACGTGAAGCAATATTCACATATTCTCATCTTATGTCTCTTATCTGACATGCTGAAAAGAACACTGCTGTACAGTTTTGTTTACAATTATTAGTGCGAAATAATCATGTCGAAACAGAAAAAGAACGATGGAAAAGGTCGATATATTGTGAAAAAAAGCAACCGATGTTCAAATTTTAATTAATTTTATTTATTATTCTACTTTTACAATGACTTAGTTTAAAAATTGTTACACGAATGGTCCCGTTTCATGCCTTATTCATCTTGAATACTTATTGTTTCGCACAACACTCAATTATCGCCCAGCCCGGTGGCGGTCTCACCACACAAATTCATACGCGCATATCATTTTTAAGTTTAATGGTGAGAGAGTTACGACTTTTTAAAATGTGGCAATTTACAGTAGGCTTGGGTTTTAATTTTACATTTATATCATTTTGATACCAAGGCAATGCCGATTGACCATTAATTTAGATTGGGTGACCAATTTTTTGCTCCAAAAACATCATAATCGAGGAAGATAGATATCAAATGTAGTCCCCATGCTGGTAGTAACGAGGAATATGCTGTATTCAATAGGCCTAGTTCCCGTGTATTGGTCTCTCTCAGAGAGTAGTCTACACCAGGACCTAACATTTCTATGTGAAAATAGAAAAAAGCCCCATGTGACTGTCTAAGCACCCTTTTTATTTTTTTTATATTGATAGAGTATGTCCTGATGATAAAAAAATATATAGGTTTATATATCACCTAAAGAATGCTGGGAGGTCCACGCGTATGGGCCATAATACATGTAGGCCTAAGTCTATGGGAGGGGTTAGTATCATGTGTGGTGAGATGTCAACGGAAGCCGATCAATGTAGGTCTTATGATCACAGTAGTGGCAACTTGAGAATAAAAAAGGAGTGAGAATCTCTGAGGGGTAATAAAATCAGGAGGATCGAAGCAGCAGCCGGCCACAAGAGTGCTCAGGAGGGGGGAAAACTCAAAGAGGGGTGCCACCTTGGGAAATTTTAATTTTACCACAGCAAGTGATGGCCTTTGGCGACTACTTAATTTTCTATGATTTTTAGTAGGAAAGACCAATTGTCAAATTAATCGTGAGTAAGTTGGCAAAGTCGGGAGAATAGTGAGAGGCCAATTTTTGATCAGAAAATTTAGAGAACTAACGCCCAAATCGTGAATCTTGGCACTACTGTGATCATGATGATGTAGGCTCCCTTTACAAGGAGGATTAGGTTTCTGAAGAACACCTTAGAGGACAAGAACAGTGCAAAACCTTGCATAGCCAACACGCCAACAGAACTTCAATCCAATAATATTTAAAGAACCACGCTCAAATTACAATAAAGATAATCATATATCATTAATGCATTATATGAATATGTTCCCGTACGGCCCGTAGATAGGTACATCACAAATTTTTACAAATATTATTGTGCTATAAAATTATGCTGGTCAACCCTTTTTTCGTAACTGAAGACATGCTAAAAAATATTTGACCACATTCCACTGTTTTCACTGAGCAAGAATAATCCTGTGCTAGATCAAAATCTGAGCTAAATTATAATAACGTCCAAAAGTTGTCACCTCCATTTTGCAAATTTCAGCAGGGATACAGAATAAAAAAAATAACAATAACCCATACACTTGAACTTTTTATAGCAGCTGAAGAAAACTATGGATACGATAATATTGAGAGGGTCTAGGAAGAAGGAAAATTTTGATGTATTTTCATACTTATGGCTAATAAACTTCTCCTCAGTGCGCCCCATGAGGAAGCGTAGGGCCGGAAAACAAAACTTCACCAAGGTTTTACCCTAGGCAAACTAGTGCAACCTTCCCCGGGTATCTCCATTCTTGAGATTCCCACATTTTTCTGTCTAAACGGCCTTAATGATGGCCTCCAGAACTTCCTTATGGACAGTGGACATAGTCTATTTTCATTTTTTGCATTTTTTTACAAAAATTATAAAAATGGCACCTGTGTAAATTTTTTTATCAGAATTGGCCATAACATGCATGTTCTACTTACCTCTTCAAGCATTTGTTGCAACTATTTGGAAATTAAGGGCGAGAGCTGGTACCATTTTTCGTAATTGCAAGAAATCTAATAATAAAAAAGTGCCATTCAAACAAATAACGCTTCAGTGATCGTACATTTCCAAAGCGTCAGTGATCGTACATTTCCAGGAGGTCACCGCGTCACTTTTCGCGGCAACCGCGACCATCCGTCGGCTGCCGCGAATCAACTTCTTGTTCAAAAATTTGTGGCCAAGCGTGGCTGTCCGCGGGAGCCCAATCATCCGTGAATGCACCGTGAGACGGTGAGCGTAGGGGATCCGTAGCTACTGGGTGCGCTTAGTCACGCTTAGTCACGCTGCCTACGGTCCCTGTACTCCATGTACGGTTTCTGTACACCGTTTGACGACATATCACGCTTACTCACACTATGTCACGGTATGTCACGCTGCCTCACGCTGTCTACGATGTATGTACGCCATCTCGCTGTGTCTGTACACAATTTTGCGGTGTCCGCCACCCAAATGTGTCAATTTCCGAACCGCATATAAAAAGGTCATGGATCGGTGTATTTTTCATTGTTCTCTGTTGACCTTCCCCAAGTTCCATCTGCTCTGCTGCTCTTCTGTTGCTCCATCATTGTCGCCATACTCTCTGGGTAGTGCTGCATAGATTGTTTCTCCAACATGGATGTGGTACAATAACACAAACGTCAAATGCAGTTGAGGGCTTGGCAGCTGCATGCAGTTGGCAGAGCATTGACGAATTACTACTGTGAAACTTGGTCTCATGGCAAAAGAGAAGGGAAAGCAAAAAAGAGTAGCCGCAAAGAAGCAGTTATATGAAAGAGAAATTCCCGATTTCTTATTTGCTGAAGGCTTAGAAAAGAAAAGGCAAAGCAAAAAAAAAGCAGCAAAGGAGCAGATATATAGATGAAATTCCCGATTTTTATTTCGGACATGCATGTCCAAAGTAAGAAATACGGGGATTTTGTCTTTATATCTCGCTTAACTGCATGGTATATAATGCGCAACACTAAAATTAACGTATACGCAGTTCTAGTCAATGGACATATTTACATCATAATGGTCATGTTAAGAAGCCGTAATAAAAATACTGATTTTTTGATGATTTTAGCATGATTGTCGCTTTAATTATGTTCCCGAGAATACTGTGGAGCATATCATGTTTCCAGACGTGCAGTAGGTTCGGTATACACTTTTTAAAGCTACATGGTCGCAAGATAATTAGAGGCTAAAGCCCTTTTATTTACGCTGTTTAAGCTATTTTTGTCTCTCATTTAAGCTTGAATTATATTTATATCCGTGTTTGTAATTCCCTGATTATTTTAAATAAACATAAATCTAAAATGAACTTGGCCCTCCTGGGACCATTGGCGGCCGGTTACGCAATGCTTGACGCCGTCCGTAACAATTATAACATTGGCTAGTTGAGTGTGTCGCACCATTTCAAGCCTACGGGCTTGGTAGTTAGGCTATCATATGAATAATATAACATCAGTGATGTGATGTTTTATTACACTATTTGGAAAAACATAATATTAGTGTTGTAGTGATTTATTGCTCGATATAATAAATTGTTCGTGTTGTAACGTTTTATTACACGATTTAAATAAAAAAATGTAAGGGAACATCGTGCTCGTGTTGTGATGCTTTACTGCCTATATAGTGCTATAATGCTTTATTATTAGAATAAGCATGTTACTTTGTTAAATAATTTATAAATTATATTAGCGTAATAGATTTAAAGCTGTTTGTATATGCTGACACGGATCACTGTTATTATTGATAGTTAACCGACAGGGCTGATTGGCAGGCATGTTCACACTCCCCCCCCATCTCACTAGACCTTGTCTCATATGACCTCGCGTCGAGAGTGATATTTCCCGAGATTTGAGAAGCAAACTGGCTTATCCTAAAAAATACAATTTTTTTAGATATACTATGTTCAATTTTTTAATAGGCATTAATCATGTTAATCTATAGTATCACTATTATTTATTATTAAAGGCATTTATATTGCTTTATCTCAAATGATTCTAAGGCGCATAAGCCGCAAAGATCAAAATAATAAAGTGGAATTTGGAAATTGGTTTAGGCGACTAAAATTAACATCTGACGGGCCATCATGACTACCATAGTTTTTGTGGGTATCCAGGTATCTGGACACCTGGAATGAGATATAATTTGAAGATATCTTTTGCTATAAAGATATATTTTAATTTATCAAATATTATAACATGCATGATGACAATAAATATAAATTGAAATTATCTTTCATATAGGAAAAATATATTTTACAATGTAGGCCTACATTTGTTACACAACGAGAAATAAAGAAGGAATGAAAAAAAAATATATATCTAGGCCTAATATACATAAATTAAAATTAAAATAGAATATTGGACAAGCCAGTGTGAAACATGCGGACAAGCACACGGACCAGCATGTACAAGCCCAATGGGAAAAGTCATGTGCGCGCGGCTTTTAAAAAGTCGTATAAAGACGTGGAAGTGTGCGGGTTGTCGCACTTTTGTGAACACACACCGTCTCTATGTGCAGGCAGACCATCGCGTCGTGTAGACTTCCCGTCTGGACGTGCGGTGAGCGTACAAACACCGTCTCCCAGTGTCGAGATCACGTCAGACCGTCTCCATTCGTCGATTCCCGTGAGTGAGCGTCAGTAAGTGTAGAGATACTGTAGGAAGCGTGCGTGAGTGTACACGTACCGTAGGTGGCGTACGCACACCGCGTGTGGTATGTGTACGCCACCTACGGTACGTGTGCACTTATCCACGCTCATACACGATTCAGACGCTCACAGATGATTTTTACGATATGCGTACACCATTTTTCGTCCGTCTGGGTGTGTAGGCACACTGCGCGGATTAAAACACGCGTTTGGAGACGGTCTGGTGCGGATTGCAATTTTGCTCAAACCGCGGGCAGCGTGTCAATCCGCGTCTCAGTGTGACTGTAGCTTAATGTAGGGGGCCTAAGCGAAAAAAACAAGCAATCAGAGAAAAATATGACTTTTATTTCATTGTCTTGCAAATTCACATAAATCATGAAAAAAACACGAAAAAAACATCAAAATGACTTTTGTGATGTACCTACATCATGATGTTAGCTCTTACAATATTGAAGTTGGTATGTTATGGCTGTGCAGTCTTTCCCAATAAGGTCAGGACAGTAGGTCCTGTAAACTTGAAACTTTTACCAGACCAAAAAAAAGTTCACCAGACAGCAGGTGGTTAATGGCCCATTCTCACCTTGTGAGACCAAAAAAAACGACAAAAAAAAATGACCAAAAAAATAACCGGATTGTAGGTCAGATGTGGCTGGGTATTTTATCGACCTACCTCTGTTTTACCAGACATGTCCGGCCGGTGCGACGTTATTGGAAAAAACTGCTGTGGTGTCAAGTCATTTTTTTCTGTTTTTAGAAAAATCCATACAGATGTATGCAGCCCTTTGTTTTGGATTGATCTGTATTGTGGTGGGACTACCTCTTTGGTGGAAAACAACTGAAGTGTACAGGGTTAAACTTCCCTATGGAGAGATAGCAGAGCTTTCTGAAACTCAGGTATACAATGACATATTTTCATACTACAGTAAATCAAGAGTGCATGTATGTAATGTTGGTGAAATTATTTCGTGCCAGAACCATAACACCATAACACATTTTTGCCAACTTTTCAGAAAAGCCAAAAAGTCTTATATTTTGCTATTGCTGACATCAAAATAATCAGATAAAAACAAAACTGCTTAAGTAAATACCTGAGATCATAGATCCGCTGCGCACAGCCTTTTGTCTACTACACCAACATGATGAAACAGATTGAATTCATAATTCACACAAGCATTCAACACTTCCTGACAATTTTTTTTGTCTAAGGTCAAAGGTTAAGGTCAAAACAAGTTCTTGTTAACGCGATAACATGAAAAATAATTATTGGATCTCTCCATTTTTTACGTAAAGTTACCTATGGTATGCAGATGACCTGATTAGATTTTCAGCTTTCCACCGATAATCAAATGGCCACCACCTGGTGACTTAATTTTTTTCAAAATTCCCTTAAAACCTAGTATATAGGTTTCGGGGTCTGCGAGTCTATTAACATTGTCCGTTTTCATGTGCGATCCGAGCCGAGGATATAGCGGCCATCTTTATTTTATCATTGATCTTTTACTATTGCCACAATGTATTTCGAAGCAATTGTGTCAGATTTGTGGACATCTAGAGTCACTTCATCAGCCGAGGGGTGTTTGAGTGCTTGCACAGTATTTTTTTATTAATTGGTTCTTAATTATTTTTAATATTGATTCAATCTTAAAAAGTCTCGAAAAGTCTTATATTGGTTTGTTAAAATTTAAGGCCCTAAACTGTTAAAATGTCTTGAAAACAAAGGTTTTGTTAGTCGAGGTCTTAAAAACGGCTTAATTTTGGGCATCCAACTTTTCTGTTGAAATGAGTGTGGTTGTTAAAAGAGTAGCATCAATGAATATCTGCTAGAATTACCCGGCATACATGCATACAATATGGGTCCCAGCCAACATATAGTGTTGACCCGGCACTGGTGACCAGCATCATCAAATATGGACCAACATTGACACATTATATTGGATTGTATTGCATTAAAAAACAAATTTGAATCCCCGAATAGGTCTTGAATTTGTTAATTTGTTGGTTTTAAAAATGTCTTAAATTTGCTTATCAAAAAGCTTCAGAAACCCTGCATTTGTAAGGTAATCTTGTCCTACAGGCTACAGTAATTATTTTAATTTAATTTAAATTTATTTTCTTTTTGATCAGGTTGAGTACACAGTGGATTTTACTGTACTTGTGGCAGACAAGAATTTTGCAAGAACAGATGTGTCAGAGTTCGCAAGAAAACTTAAAGAATCATTTGAAGCATTAGGTGAGAAAAGAATAAATACAATAAGTCCTGAGCATAGCTTGCTCAGATAAACACACTTTTATTAACCTTGAATCCTTTAACCGACAAATTATTTACTTGTAATTATTTTTACTCACTTGAAGTTGTGGCTCGCTGACGCGATCCACAACTTCACGTGAGTAAAAATTATTCAGATTTGACAAGATGGAGGTTAACTATATTGAAATCTTGCTGATTTGTGTCGCATTCGATCTCTAGCATGTTTAAAAGGTGGTACTTAATGTGATAACAGAAAAATGAAAACCGACTATAATCGGGATCGTGGTTAAAGGGTTAAAGCACCGAGATATATTTACATAAACCATGGAGACAAAGTATTTTTTTTTTAATTTGAAATCTCCATAAATGTCTTAGACTTTGGTTCTTCTCACTTAATTTGAATACCTATGTTATCATTGTTATGGGTCTATAGCCATTATAAATATTTTACTCTTTCGGTGTGAAGGATCGACTTTGATAAACGTCCGAATCTAAAGTAGATTCCCGCGCTTTGAGGGTTAAGCACTTTTTTATATGTTTAGTAGGATGGGGCTTCTGAGTAACCAACCATGTGATCTCTGTATTTGTTTCAGAGCCAGATTTGCACAATTATCTTCAAGTAAGCTATCGTGGAAATGTGAGACATGCTTTTGATGAAGAAAAGGATGCTCTTTTTGAAGCTAAGTCAATCGAAGGTCAGTTATAATCTCGGGTTGATCCTGTGTTGGATTATTTTTGGGCCAGCGTCGAAGATGCTGGCCCAACATTAATCCAATGCAGTGTTACAGTTTTGTCAATGTACAAGCTCAAATAAATTAAATGATTCACCACAGTACAATTTAAATGTTCTACATAATTGTACATGTATCTTACTGATGAAAGGCAGAATCCTTCTTTACATAATTCTATTATTCATTCTATTATATATAGAGAAGTCTACTAATTGCAATAGATTTTATTAGTACCTGGGATTTGTTGACCAATATTTGTTCAATGATTTATTCAATCTCAAGACATTGTCAATGTAAATTATGTCATAAATGGTTGTGATTCAGCTTTGATAGAATAATGCTGTTAATGCATTCTCTAGATTCATGCAAAGATCAAACCAATACATTATAAATTCTAACCTGAACTAAGATAATTGTAATTGTTTTCATATGAAGTGGCATGAGATGCAGGCTAAATATAATAATCTCATTGATGTAGATTTAGACAAGGCTCTTGACGAACAAAAAGTATTGGAAGGACATGGCAGATATGTTTTGGTGTTGCTGCCAAACGATTCTCATCTTGTGTCAGATAGTGGCATTGTTGGAAATCGCAGAGCTGCATACTTCAAAAGACCAACAGGTGAGCGGAGCGGTCTAGCGATCTAAAAGTATCATGTACCAATTCTCTGTGAATAGTATAATATCTTAAGCCTTTTCACCTCCACAGATTCATGTCACATCAACCATTTCAGTTTGGGGATCAACTTTAGACATCACATCCTGACATCTATGACTTTAGACAACAAAATTAGACGTCTGTAGACGTCAGGTTCTGGTCTAAATTTGATCCCCGAACTGGAGGAGTAAAATACTTATAATAGACAGAGACACATATTATATTCAAATTATCCAGAAAGAGCTAACTAAGACATTTATGACTATTTCAAATTATATCAAAAATATTTCCAAGCTTTAAGGGTTAACCCTTATCCTGCTAAGTAAATTTTATGCAATTTTCAACTACCGCGATCCACAACCTTAAGTGGTTGAAAATTACTCATATTAGTTTAATTTGAGACCCAAAATTACTAATTTTTAATGTTTAAACAGTCATTTCATTCCCAATAACAGTGGTTTAATAGGCTTATAAAACAGAATAAAACGACTATTGTTGTGATTAGCAGGCAAAGGGTTAACCCTTGTGATGGTAAATTGTTTGCTGCTATTTCTCATCTATACCCAGTAGCTGGAATCACTAATTTGTCGTCTTTTGAAGCTGGAATTGTTAACACAATTTCCAGCTTCAAATGACAAATAGTCTGAAAAATTGAATTATTTGATTGAGTGTCTACATGTACTATACATTTTTATACCTATTTCACTGGCATTTTATTTGTTTTTAAGTGGTTAAATGTTAATTTACCTGAATATTTGATTACCATTGTATATTTAAATTTAAACCCTTGTATCATTATTTCTCTAAATGTTATAGTATTTGAAAACAAACATTTCCTTGAGCTGATTCATTCTAAATAGTTATTTACTGATTTATATAGGTATCTACAATTAGAAGAATTACCAATCATTTAATGTCATTATATGCAGAGTATCATTGTTGTATTTAGATGACAAAGATCTGCTCAATGTGATTCATCAATTGGTGAGACATATATATGTTGATGAGACAGCCATGCTACGTATATACAGTACAGCGAGAGGAGTACGACATACACAGGTATTTTGTACAACTCCGTTATGCAGTATGTGGGAGGGGTTTATAAGTATTGAAGTAGATAATTAGGATTTTTATTTATTTAAACTTGCCGTTCACTACTACTTTGCACAACATCAATTTTATTAATGACTACATCAAGCAAGGAGATTTGCATTAAAATATTTGTCATTACTTAAGAATAGTGATACAATTCACTTATGAAAAATTGTAAAATTTGAGGTAGGCAAGGTATACCAGATAATTATGTTAATAAATATTTTAAGTAAGGTGAAAGCTAAATATGCCCATTCTTTTGATCATGAAGAAGAAACATATTGAATTTCAATAAAAAAATATATTGATCTTTATCAGTGTTCAATGTTATATTGATGCACATCTCATTTCAATTTTACTGTTTTGCAGACAGACAAGGAAACTTTACGTTCACTGAGGTCACATCCTGGTTATGAAATCACTTTCACTTTAATCAATCCACAGCCTGATATTCTCCAGATTACATGGGATATCGTTGATGGATTAGAAAGTAATTTTTTGTTCTATCCTGTGCACATTTAATAATTAATCTCTAATCTTTAAATATAAAAAGCATAATTATCTTTATCATTTATGTTATTTATGTTGATATTAATTTATATCCTTGACTTTTTTTAATTTCTAATATTTAAACCTTTATATCCTTGACTTCTTTTAATTTCTCTTCTTCAAACCTTTTGCAGAATATTTGAAACCATTTGTGGACACCCTGTCGGAATACACAACACTAGGAATTAAGTCTCAGGTATGATTACAATATTCTTAACTCTTTCAGCGTGTGAACTGTCTTTCTTTCTGCAGACATCTGGTCCCGTATTCTCGTACAAGTAGGCTTCTGATTGGCTGAGATGGCCATCTTGACCAATCAGAAACCTACCATATATCGTAACTTGTACAAGAATATGGGCCCAGATTCTGATGTCTAAACACGGTCCCGCACTGATAGTATTATAATGGCTGTGGACGGTATTCAAATAAAGAGTCAACTAAGACATTTATGACGATTTAAAATTGAAAAACCCCTTTTTTCTCTTGGTTTATATGCAAAATATTTCAACATTGTAAGGGTTAATTAACACATTTTGATGTCTTATCTTCTAGTTCAGGTATTAAGACACATTTGAATGCTTATCATTATCTACATGTTTAATAGCAAACATTTATGTGTGCCTTTTAAATTAAGAATAGAAGAGGAAGCAATTGACTGTCAAGCTCAAGACAGTAGCTTTGTTTTTTGTTTTGTTCACATGCTGTTGCTTTTTTACAGTATCTTCATTATATATGGCTTGGTGTGCAGCCACGTTTTGATAAAACAAAAAATTCGTACATATTGACTTTGGATCACCTGCCACATATCATTAATCCTATGGAGGCACACTTAAGTAAGTGTTATTTCTTCTTATTCTGTTTCTTCACTACTATACTTTAACCCTTCACCACTTAAACTGCTGGAATCAGCCTGTGGCTTATTTGCAGCCCCAATTTGAAGCCCCAATCAATTTGCTGCATGTGACATAGTTTACAACATCTTGGATGTCGACTGAGGTCATGTCACAAATCTGAGCATTACAGACTAACTGGAACAGTTTTTCCTTCCTTTCCACATGAAAACTAATCGGATCATTGAACTTATCGGAGTAAACAACAAAATAATTTGGTATTTTCTAAATTTTAATTTTGGAACCAAATGTATGCAAATCTTTATGTTTCAAGACATATTTCATTCCAAATAATGGTTATTTAAACAGCTAATAAAAGAGATTAAAAACAACTATAGTTGTGCTTAAAGGGTTAAGGGTTAACTGAATTTAACCCTTGTACTGCTGAATTGTGTGTGAGTATTTTCATTTGTTCAAATCTGGAATTTCCTAGCAAGGCAATTCCCAGCTTAAAATTAAGAAAAGTTTCTATGTTTATGAAAAAAAAAATCTCCAATACTGTAGATCTGGTTATAGTGACGAGGTTTTAATTTTCGTGAGAAGGACAAATTTGCGAATTCAAGAATTTCGCAAAAATTATTATTATAAGAGTGCTAAAGAAAAATGAAAATTCGCAAATTCCAATCTGCGTGAATGTCCCAAAATCAGAAATTCATGAAAATTTAAACACAAGACAATTACCAGATAAACAGTATTGAATTATCGGATTATTAGATCTAATAGCCATGCTACAGCTGATGATGCAGTTTGATTGAAATGCATTTTTAATACTTACATGATAATTTGTTTTTCCTATTTTTCTGTAGATTCTCATGTCACCAATAACCCAAATCTTAATTTTGTGGTTTATGTACCTTCAAGGGATCAACACCCGCTACATATCATTCATCCTTCAGGTATGAGGATAATTATATCTCAATAACCTAAAATTTATTTTATTTTGGTAATGAAGCTAATCTGAGTTTGTCTGATATCAGATACCTTCCTCATAGCTTCTCCATTGTATTCCTGACTTGTAGGTTCTCTATCCGAGACGAATGCTTTGTTGAGTCCCCGGTGGGGAGGCATCTTGGTTTACAACATGGCTGTTCCTGAGAACTCCAGCCTGCCCGCCCCCGCTCATCTCGACATGAAGGCTGTGATGGGGGTGTTCCTGTCACAGCTACGTATGCTGCTGGGAATCTCTCCTAAGGTATCACTGACACTTACGTAATCTCCATTCCGAGCAAACACAAGATTCAATGCTGATTGATGTTGGGCCAATGTCACAGACGCTGGTACAATATCAATCCGACATTGGGTCAATGTCACATGTTTGCCGCGTTGTCACATTTATGCGCCACATGGCATATTTTGAGGAAAAATTATCAAGGATGAAAATTGTATATAAATTGTCAGCTTTTATCCAAGCTTTTATGGTGGGTACTTCATAAAGTCAGGTCATTTTATTATTCAAGTGGGGATTACAGTGTGAATTACCCTTTGCCTGCTGATCACGGCGATTGTCATTTTTAATCTGTTTTACTCTGTTTTATTCGCAGTTTAGATCACTGTTATTGGGAATGTGGTGTTGACACACCATTATTTGTAAATGTTTGGTCTCAAATTAAACAAATATGGTTAATTTTTAACCAGTCGAGGTTGTGAATTGTGGTAGCGAGACACAGCCTGAAGTGGTTGAAAATTTTAATAAATGAATGCAGGATAAGAGTTAACATGTCACTGTAAACATGGTGAATGAAGACAAGAAAAAATAGATGGGTAACGGTTCCAGTGGTGGATTGTTCTTTGTAAATTATACTTCGTTTGACCCAATTTGCAATCTAATTTTCCACTTTCAACAAGTCAACCATGTATTTTATCAATTTAATGGTGTGTTTTTCAGGTCATTTAACCAGCTTGAAAAATGTATGTTACAAATTGCAGAAATGAACATAAAATAAAATGCTGATTCTTTTGCTCTGTAATGTTGCTATTTCAGGACATAGAAGGATTTAATGTGAAGCAGCCAGGAAATGAGGGAATTACTGACTGGGTAAGTGTTTATTTTGGAAAATATAAAAAATTATCAAAATAAATGACAACTATTATTGGTTACAGGAATCCACAATATTGGTTGTATTACATGTATACCCAAAATATTGATATTATAACCTGTTCACCAGTTGTATATATCTATATCTGTCACTATTCTCTGCAATGATTCTTGACATTTTAATTGCTGCTTTATTCATTGACATAATTATTTCATTCATTTATTGAATGAGAGGGACATGTTAGCTTAGTTCAGATATTTTACTTTTTACAATTGGGTATTAGAGTCAAACTTGAGGTGATGACTGCATGGTTTTATACATTATTCGTTAGGAGAAGCTTTCTTTGACCCAGCAAGATATTAACCCTTACAATGCTGAAATATTTTTGTATAAACCATGGAGATCAAAGGTTTTCTTGCCCCACCTTACATTATTGTCTTGTTCAGAACAAAGATTTGGGACAAAAAGTGACGTCACCCCATTCATAAAACATGTATACAGGCGCATTTCATTCATTATTTGGGCCTTTCCGCAGGTCGCGTCAAATTTTCCTGACACAATACAGAGCAACTTCACACGGTTTCACATCTTACTGTATGGACTTTTGAAATGGTCCCTTATTATCCATAGTAGACCCTTGCCATATTTGGTTATTTGTGAGAGGCTGGGTGATCATGAATATTAATTAGCCTTGACGAATGAGGTCAGCACCTCTACAGTCTTGACCAAGCTCTGCAGTCTGACTACCCTTCCACGAGCCCACAATCCCAGCAGACTCGAGGCGTTGATCCAATGATGTTTTAATGTTGGCCGCTGCTGAAGATGCTGTGCCAACATTTAAACAGCAATTGGGTCAATCTCTTGTCAACAGGTCCTCATGTTAAGGAACTCAACAGTCACTGTGTGTGTGTGTGGTATTCTTGTCTTACGCACAACACTGAATACATACCCAGCAACTAGGATGCGTTGACCCGATGCTGATACAATGTTAGACCAATGTCACAGACAATGGGCCAACATTAAATCACGTTGCGAGTCTGTTAGAAACGTCTTAGCAAGCACAAGACATTGGCACAATGCTGTTTTAATGTTGGCCTACTGCATGCGACGCTGGGGCAACTTAAGCCAGCATTGGTTCAATTTCTCTATCAGCTGGGACGTAGACTACATTATTATAGGCCACACACCACGTGCTCCAAGCAGTCTCTACTGCTAGACTGCTGTACATAGGCCCAGGTTTAATGTTGGGCCAGCGCTGTAGACACTGGGCCAGCGTTCACACAGCACGGGGATAACCCAGCAGACACGAGACGTTGAACCAATTGTTTTAATGTTGGCCTAACGTCGAAGGAATGTGCTCAATGTTGCTATAGGCCTAATACTGGGCCAGCGTCGCAGACGTTGCACCTACATTAAGCCAGTATCAAAAGAATTGCTGGGGTCAAGGGACGGTTACTCACTCAATTTGTTGATCAACTACACAGAAGGAAAAGTAATGTAAAGTAAAGTAAAGTCACATGTATTGTCCCCAAGGCCAATCAAATTCGTGATATTTTATTTTCCTGATGTTTTGGGTGTTTGTTTAGGGCCTACTATTCGGCTAATTTCAATATTGATCCACTGTGTACAACACAGGTCCGTCATTGAACCAACATTGGCTCAAGGCCTTGTCTTTGTATTGAAATCGTTACATAGGCGAATCCCTCAGCCCCAAACACATAAGGCCTTTGGCCCTAGCTTAAATTTAAAATCATCATAAATGACTTGGGTTAGCTCTTTCATTTGAATACCTATGTTATGGGTCCACAGCCATTAGTAATATTTAAATTTTTTCATCGCGGGGACCTTTTTTATAGGTCAGAAGTAGATGTCAGATTCTGACGTCTAAAAACGGTCCCGCGCTGAAAGGGTTAAGGTGGTGCAGTTCATAACTGGGGGCACTAGCAGCTCTACATCTTCCTGAAAAAAACATGCGGATTGTTTTGTAATTTTACAGGCAGTAATCCCCAGAATAAGTATTTGTGGAGACGCAAGCAAGCGATCTTTAGTGATAGTATTAGAACCATTTTTTATTTCAATATGGTGGTCAAAATGTCAGAGCCTTTCAATGTCTATTTAAGTACTTAAGTTTTTAGTAAAAGGCGAGACTCCTTATGTAAAAATCACATTTAAAATTGTTACGTCTTCATTGTGATGTATATAGATATCATCCTACAGGAATTAAAATGTGCTAAATGCCAGTAGACAATATTTATATACATGTAGTAGCTTGTTAAGCATTTTTAAGTGAAACTAGATAACCATTGAATTTATAAAATTGAAGATAATTAGTAGAAATCCAAACAAAAAAAGTGTTTTGTGATGCCTAGTTTTGTAGGTGTATGTACTAGATTCACACACCAGAAAGAAGAACAGCTCTGATTTCCTAGCAGCGAAAGGCTTAGACATTTAAATTCTATTATAACAATGAGAATATGATTCAAATGTGATTTGTATTTTTCAGGAATTGGATCAATATCTGAGAGGGAAATCATTGGAGAACATCGCAACAGCCACAGCAACATTGCGTTCCCTAGCACAGCTTTTAGAAGAGATTGGTAATATTGTTATCAATGACAATATTGGCAATGAGGTGCGTTTTGAAGTTTAAACTTGAGGCACTAAATTATAGAATTAAAATTGTTACCCCTTTTAGACAGGGATATATCCTAACCAATCTAATAAACATGTCTGTCAAACTTTTCTCAACGGTTTCTATTGTGTTTTTTCCCGTAGATTTCAAATCTGCCAGATACCATTCGAGATTTCGCATATTTAATTAGCTAATTTGCATATTTCCAAAATGGCCGCCACAAAAAAGTAATCTGCTATGAATACAGTCACGGCAATCATAGAAATGTGTTTTTTTGGCCCTAAGTTAAGGTTTTGAGATCCCATAATGTCATTTTGACGACAATGTTATTGGTCATTGGTCATTGGAAGGTCATAGGTCACGTGACCATTGAAATACAATATCCCACCTTTACGTTTTAGCAAAAAGTGCACAATTGGACTTTTTGGGGATAAAATGATGATTAGAATGCCTGATATTATATATTTGATTTCAGAGAGTTACATCGCATACACAAGACTATATTTATTAATACAAGATGGCCGCCATAATTCAAAATGGCCACCAGCCGAACCTAAAATCAAGATATCTGAGCTTCTAGATATCATATTTAATCCATCTTAGTGTCTAGATTGGACATCATTTTACTTTCAAATGATTTTTGATGTTTTTTTTATCTCTATAGTTTGATATTTTGGCAAAATTGTGTTATATCATAGTTATATTTGAATAACTTCCTCCCAGAATGAGGTTATCATCCGCACACTGATCTGAACTCACATGCTAACATGATCTAATGTAAAACCATATACATCACATGTATATGACAGCGATAAAAGAGATAAATAGACATATCATTTACATTTTAATAGGGCACTGTTATTGTGTAGCGTATGTAGAACTACTACCCAGAACTACTACCCAAGGGGTAAACATCATATTTTTTGGAAAACTGACATGGCATGTTGTAAAAGTTTGGGCACCTGAAATGATATCTACATATCTTTAGGATCACAACCTCGGTGCACAACCTTGCAAATCGACTATTAGAAATTGGTAGGAAGCCAATAATGGCGGCCATTACCGAAAAACTTGAATTTGTCAATATCTCGGTCAATATTTAAGATAATTTGCATTTAAAGTTGTCTAGACCAATATTTTCAGGGTCAAAGATCAATATAAAACCAGTCCTGAAGTGATGTTATGTCTTGTAAATATGTATACCAGTAGGCCTATATACACACAACTCTTCTTTTATGTTTTGGAAATAATGTTACACACTGTATAAGAAAACATCATGAGCGTTCGAAGTCATAACAATGATAATGTTTATTGATCAAAAACTTTATAATAGAATAAGTATTAGCCCTTGCAGTGATATAGCATTTGGCATTATAATCACTTCATAACATAGTCAGTCTAAGGGGTACTGGGATGCTTGCTAGTAGCAGTACTTTTCGCACCCACCTGGGGAGGGTCACTTGGGCTCTGTCCCGTCTGTTGCATGGTGGGGAAGCTGCAGCCTACAAGTGGCTGGCTATAATATTGTGGTGGATTGCCAGCTGGGTAGCCTGTTTCATCCACTCAATAGTGGTGCCAATGCAACTCCCGCATCAGTACAGGCACTGATGTTGGCCGTCCTGGAGCCTAAACTACAGGCAATAGTGTTTGACATTAGGTCTCTCATGTGGGATGAATGGAGTTACCCTCAAATATTGTGACTCTTGAGGACTATCCGACCAGAGGATAGCGGGGCTGTGCTAAAGGCGTCTGTGTTTCAGCATTAAATTGCATATCAAAACCTAAGTCTTTGATCGTCTGGGCATGTCTGAGTGTAAATCCCCCTAGACATGCCCAGAACATCGGGCAGTAACCCACCATGCCTTATCACCCCACGCTCACGTCATCAAGGTCTCAAGGTGTTGTACGCAGCAACCTTTGCTTAGATATCTCTGACAGTCTTCTACATAGCAGGGGATTTTTCTTCTCTTACTCGAGCAGTTTTTGTTGCAACCCTTCTTGCAGCCACGTGTCATTGTGTGTGTCATATATGGTGGCCTTGGTGGGTTTGTAGATTTATCTGGGATCAGCTCATCATCTTATACAACCCGTCCATAGTCCTCAGGCTTGCAGGTAAGCTTGGCTATGTAAGCTGACTTGTCAAGTGCTGTTGCCAATGCTGCCCGCTTTAGATGATGTTCTAAAGCAAGAGGGTGGCAGTAATTTCAGCAGTGATTTGTTATCATAAAACTTGATGAATCGGAGTATATATAGCTATATCACAGCTTTCGAAGTTGGATTATGTGCTCACAAGAAGCTACTTTGCCTAGTCATACACATCTACCGTTATTTCAATGTGAACACCATGGCATCATCAGCTATCATGCTATTTCCGTTTTCTGCGAACAATGATGGAGGCATATTTCTACATTCATGATCACCAATAAAGTTATTAATGTATGTCTCCACCACTTACTTTTTGTGTGTTATTTGCCGAAGAGTAGAAATGTCATTACTCTTGTCAGACGAATCAATTTCGCTTATATACTATTTTGGTTTCTGGTTCTGAGTCTAGTCATTCACGGGTGACAAGAGCTTCGTATAATTGTGATCTTCAAAGTAATGGCAGCTTTGGACACCATTTCTTTCAAATCAAGACCAGAAGCTCTGCTGAACATAGCAAAATAGATAACAGGGAGCGATCCAAGTGGTTTTCTAGAGTTTTTCCAACAAGACTCGCTTTCTTGCTTTTCTATGTCAGACATGGTACCAAGAGGAACAAAGTGATCATTGCATTTGTTCAACTAAATTTCACTTGGGTGGTGGATAAAACAGAGTGTACTAATTACAGTCACATACATTGCATTGTATATTTGGTAATTGGTCGTTCATCTCAAGACAGCTATCCATTCACGAGTTTTGCCGCTCCAATGGGTCATGCAAACTTTAGGGCACTGTCATTTATTCACATTGTCAACGGACGAGATACCATCGGCTATTCATTCTCTACTGGCATGTTAAAGTTGGCTGGATGATATAACTACACTGTTAGACTTTGCTGATGATGGTGCTCCCATTGAAATCACGATATATGTGTGTGACCAGTCACAACAGCTTTTTGTGAACTCATATTTCAACAAGAGAAGGCTGTGATAGAGATACGCTCAGAGACAAAACGTTCTTAAATAATATTATTAAGTCAACACTGCTGAAGTTGTTGCCACCCAATGAAAATGCTTTCCAACAGCATATAAAGCATGCAGCCAGGCCATCCTCAAGTCTTAGGACTATGGATGGGCTGTAGAAAATGGCAAGCTGATTCCTGTTCAGTCAAATGTTTTCTTATCAAACGAGATTAATAATATCTAGTGCAAAACATTAATTTCACACTATCAAATGCATGGCTTTGTGTACTATCTTGTTAAAAAGACATAAAATCACTTCAGGGTTGGCTCTATATTGATCCTTGACCCTTAAAAGATAAGTTTAGAGAACTTTAAAAGCAAATTATCTTAAATATTGACCGAGATATTGACAAATTAAAGTTTCTCGGTAATGGCCGCCATTATTGGCCTCCTGTCAATTTCCAGTAGTCGATTTGCAAGGTTGTGCACCTAGGTTGTGATCCTAAATATATGTAGATATCATTTCAGGTGCCCAACCTTTTACAACACGCCGTGTCAGACTGTCAGTTTTCCAGAAAATATGATGTTAACCCCCTGGGTAGTAGTTTTACATACTCTACAACATAACAGTGTCGTTTTATAATGTAAATGATGTTTATTTACCTATTTTGTCGCTGTCATACTCATGTAATGTATATGGCTTAACGTTATATCATGTTAGTATGTGAATTCAGAACAGTGTGCGGATGATAAACTCATTCTGGGAAAAAGTCATCCAAATATAACTATGGTGGCGTAGATGGATCACACAATTTTGCCAAAATATCAAACTCTAGAGATCAAAAACACTTCAAAAACCTCTAAAATATCATTTGACAGTATAATGATGTTTGGCATTGTATTCCTTGGTCCAAAAAACCTTAATCAAGCCCACTAAGATCGCTTAGATATGATAACCAGAAACTAAGATATCCTGATTTTGGATTCGGCTGGCGGCCATTTTGAATTATGGCGGCCATCTTGTATTAATAAATATAGTATTGTGTATAAGATTTAACTCTCGGAAAATAAATATTTATAATCAGGCATTCAAATCATCATTTTATCCAAAAAAGGTTGAGTTGTGCACGTTTTGCTAAAACGTGAATGTTGGATATTGTATTCAATGGTCACGTGACCTATGACCTTCCAATGACCCCAAAATTAATATTGTCGTCAAAATTGCATTATGGGATCTCAAAACCCGAACTTAGGGCCAAAAAACACATTTCTAGGATTGCCGGAACTGTATTGATAGCCGATTAAGTTTTTTCGGCGGCCATTTTGGAAATATGCAAATTAGCTAATTAAATATGCAAAATCTCGAATGGTATCTGGCAGATTTGAAATCTACGGGAAAAAATACAATAGAAACCGTTGAGAAAAGTTTGACAGACATGTTTATTAGATTGGTTAGGATATATCCCTGTCTATTTGAAGTTGTGTGGCGATCTACAACTTCAAGTGGGTAAAAATTGAATATTGTGGTTTGTGGTATAATTATGTTTTATCTTCGAAGCAACATCATTCTATATAGTTTTCAATCTTCACTGGAACTAGGCTTATGCAATCATTTTGCTTTTTTATCATGTAAAGATATGTGCAATTCAACACAAAAGTTTAAATAGATATTGCATATCGTCCGTATTATTGGAGCTTATTTTTTTTGCATTTATAGTGCAATTTCTTTCTTGAAGTAAAATTCTCAATTGGATGATGAAATAGCTTCTAAATATATTTGCTATCTTTTTTGATTTAGCTAAAGGTGAACATTTTCTTGTTAAAAACCAGAAGATACATTATAAATGCTTTGTAGGTTGAGGCAGCTGTAGCTGATATCAAGAAAGCTCATCAGTACTTAGCAGATGGTAAACTGAAAGATGCGTATATGACATCAAAGAAAGCCATCTCTTTCTCAGGTTAGAATAAAAAACATATTTCCGGTTCATCTAGCATGGGGCAACATTGCATTGCGCTTCATATGCACCATGCTGCCACTCTGGCTTTTGTGGCAGGTTAGACCTCTTTAGAATCCTTCACTGGTGCTGCACGTTCACACCTATGACGTAGCACATGATGGTGGTGTGTACACAGCTGTCATCATTAGTATTGTTTTACATTATCTTATAGTGAGGGTGGAGATAGAGGAAATGTAGCTAAATGTAGTTTTTGCCTCTTTTCATTTAGCCTGTTATATTATTTAATTGCAAAATGTGCAACCTGAGCATATTTGTATTATTTTTACAGAGAAAGCTTTCTTTGATCCTTCACTACTTGAGCTGCTGTATTTTCCAGAAGATCAAAAGTAAATACATTGCCAGCCAACATGAAGCATTCACCCAATTGCTGTTTTAATGTTGGGCCAGTGTCGAAGATGGTGGGCCAACATTGAAACGGCATTGGGTGAATGCCTCGTGTTTGTTGGGTATACAATTTTATGTATACAATTTTATCCTTCCATGTATGTCCAGCATGTTAATATATTCATTTTTTTTGTGATATGGTAATTAAAGACCCCCAGCTTATTAAAAAAACCTCACCTGTCTTTAAATGATTAGTTAGGTGTACAGTCATTGATAGTAACCAGCTACGTATGTATTAATCTTAATAAGCAAACAATCAACTCATGTCAAATAGTTTTATATAAGTAACCATGGCTATGTGAATAATTATAATCTAAATCATTTATTTTTTCACAAAAAACAACAGTTAATATCATCGGTGATTTCATTGGTTATAAATAGATTCCTTGGTTATAGTATTTTATGATTATTTTTTATCCTCAGATTTGCCATCTACATCCCATTGTTTTTGCCGATCAGCATACCTGTTTTGATGTCATTAATACAAGTTGTACGCTGGATCCGTGGAACAGACAAGGAAAAGACAGAATAACACAAACAATTGTTTAGTTATTTTCAGTAATTAATTTGAACTTAGTATTTTTTATGAAGAATATTTTAATCAAGAAATGAACGCACACTGTGAAATTATAATAACCCCATTACCCTTTACTGCCAAATTATTCAATTGGAATTTTCATTCACTTGAAGATGTGTCTCGCTGACGCGATCCACAACTTCAAGTGAGTGAAAATTATTCAGATTTGACAAAATGGAGGTCAATTATTTTCAAATCTTAGTGATTGATGTCACGTTTTGTCAATAACATGTTTAAAATGTGGTACTTAATTTTGCTAATAAAAAAATTGAAAACGGAATAAATTCGGGACCGGCGTGAAGGGGTTAAAGCACTAAATATAATAACTAAATTGTTTTCACACTTTAAGTTGTGTTTCGCGCTAGCATAACCCACAACTTCAAGTGGATAAAAATGACTTATATTTGTACAATTTGTATCAAAATATATGCCTAATTTGCTAATTTAACCCTTTAAACCCTCACGATGCATTAAAACATCATTTTACATCCCTGTAAACAGACAATGTTAACCATTATTCTGCCGGGACCGTATATATTCCTTTTCAAGCAAATGTCGGACCAAATAAATTGAACTCGAATTGCTAAATATATTTTGTGCTAGATGATTAGTTAATCTAAAAATTAAATTTTAAACATGTTTATTTCTTAATAAATATAATTATTTTTCGACATTTGGAACTGGAAATTGCAATTCCAGCTTCAAATAAATGAAAGATAGTCCGAACTTCAAACAATTTGGCAGCATAAGGGTTGATGCATTCTGTGACCACAGCCGTCTCTCCCTGGCGGCACGTGAGGGTTATGGGTTATCCAGTCAATCTAGGTCAACTACTAGCCGGCCAGAATCCCACCAGCCTATCAGCGGCGTACTATTAAAAACAGGGCGCACGTGCACAAAAAAATCAGTACAGAGAACCCAGCGCCTTGCCCGACAGGCTCGTGGGTGTGGCGCTGGTAACAGCATGGTTTAATGGTTAAAGTAGCTATTATATTTTACACTATGCATGTCCATGAAAATGAAAAGGGGCAGACATATTACGTTTTACTAAAACACGTGTGAATCAAGTTTTAAACTGTCATTGCTGACGCAATTGCCAGCTTCAATTGATTGAAAAACATTAGTGAGTAATACAGCAATTAACCCTTTACCCGCCGGTCCTGACTATATTATTTTTTTTCATATTTTATTACCACAGTAACCTATTCAGTACGTGGGCCGTCGTCACAGCGGCCTAGATGATGTACACTGGAGTACGTATGCTGTCGCAATGACAGCTTAATTATATGACGTCATACATTTAGGCCCACTACTGGAGAAACATTACTGCTAGTACTTAAAGGGCTAAATAGCAGCTTTTAGACATGTTTTTGATAAAAAGAGACATGAATCAGTAAGATTTCAAAATGGTTGACCTCCGTTTTGGCAAATCTGAATAATTTTCACTCACTTGAAGTTGTGGATCGCGTCAGCGAGACACAACTTCAAGTGGGTGAAAATTTCAGTTAAATAATTTGGTGGTTAAAGGGTTTAAGAATTAAAATATTGTGTTGGAAGTACAGATACATCATATACTACAGGATGATGTGTAATTCACATTTTTCAAGTATGTGTCTCAAACGTATGTATAATTGTAAATTATTTCTAAATGTTTTTTTACACAGTGTGTTGTCAACTATTACATTTATATTCGCTACACGAGCAAGTGTTGGAAACATTTTGAAAAAAGGAATATATAAAGGTATCCACTTTGATGGATTTATCAGCAGTTGTCTCGACAATCGAAGTTACAAATATGACATAAAAACATGCTATCTTAGCCAATTATGACTTCGCAATAGCTCCTAGTTTTGAATAGACCATACCGTTTTTTTTAAATGCGCACTGTAGACCTATTGTATGTGAAAATAAATGTATCATTATGTGAATTTTTATGCACGCGTGTATTAATTTAACCCTTTCACCACAAAAGTCCACTTTTGTAAACTGAATCCCTTAGAATTCACCTCACCAAATTGGCTCAGTTGGTGAAAGGGCTAATATTATTTAAAACTACATTCCAAATATGTTATGCACGTCTGTTAAAATAACAACTGTTATGGACTATTGAATTAATTTTGGGATGTTCAAATATTACCTACATATTACTACAGAGCTTGCTTGCATCAGCCATATGGCCACCCACAGGGTACATGACTGCCTTAACCCTTATCCTGCTAAATCAATTTATTTAAATTTTCTACCGCGATTTGCAACCTCAAGTGGTTGAAAATTACTCATATTTGTTCAATTTGAGACAAAACATTAACAACTATTGATGTTTAAACAGTCATTTCATTCCTAATAAAACAGAATAAAAATGACTTTTGTCTTGATTAGCAGGCAAAGGGTTAATTCTTCCACCGCTAAGCACGACTTTAGTCGTTTTTTTATCCATTTTATTAGCCGATCAAATCACTGTTATTGGGAAGTTATAAACTTTTATACATCTAATTTAGCATATGTAGGGTAAAAAATTTCACAAAAATGAGTCATTTTCATTAACTTGAAGTTAGGTCGCGGTAGCGAGACACAACTTCAAGTGGGTGAAAATTTAAATGATTTAATTAGCGCTTAAGGGTCAACGTCTTGTGCCATGGGTTAGTTTTCGCATATTCGTGTCACGGATTGTTTATTGTGATATGTATGTATGGATTGTGTTGTCCTGGTGTATATTTCTAAATAAAACTACATAAAAAGAGAAGAAGACTTCCCTGTTCTTTGTAGGTTAATGTGTACATGCATTTTGTTGCATATTTTGAGAATCCCCATTACTATCGGGGTGCTTATAGTCTTTAGCATTTTTCCGTCAGCTCTGGAATGTCAATTATTATTTTCTAATTAATACAGTATGCCGATTCATGTTTTTTTCACTTCATATCAAAACAGCACTTAAACGACATTGATAACAGAAAGAATACGAAATATTTTTGCTGTACTGCCCTGATACATATCTTCAGCATGTGTATAATTTGATGCACGATATTAAACACAAACACAATGAAGAAAAATACATCGTGTTGCATAGTGAAAAATAACTAGCAGTTTCTAAAAAAAAAACACAACATAATAATGTATAACAAAACATGTTATTTTATGTATTAATAATAGAATTATAGATCTAATTGAACACAAGTTGCCAAACTATGTTTCGTACAATAACACATTTCAAGTTATTCTAGCCAACAAAACATCATTTCGTGTATTATGCAATAAAATGTTTAAAGACGATATGTGGTACCGGTATATCATTTTGATATCAATTGATGACTTTGGTACTATTTTGACAACGGGACAACGAAATTATGAGATTAGCGAATTGCATTTACTAGATCTAATGATATGGCGCACAACTAGTTTAACACATCAATAATTTGCATTCTTATGTAAGTAATTAGTTATATTTAGTTAAAATATAAATCACGTTTTTGTCACAAATATATATTGTTTGAATTCTTCTCGCTCTTGATACATACCAGACGTTAAATCAATGTTGTTTTAACGTTGGTTTACTCTCTACATCGCTGGACCAACGTTAATCCAACATTGATTCAATGTATTGTCTTCTTGGAAGTTATATCGTCATTTCTGACCGCTGGATGAACTTTTTTGCGAGAAAAATTTCTGCGACTTTGTTTGCTTTTTGAAACATTTAGGCCTATGGAATTTTTGCTCAACTGTGGATCAGACATATTTTCTGTTTGTAAGATATCGGGAAGGAGATCTTCAGAGGGCAGCGAGTTTTTGTGCCGAAAGAAACCAATTGTGCTAGCTCTCCGCCTTGTGTTGTCATTCTGATTTGTCACTCGCACATTAGTCACACTGTTTGGTAATAATTGTTTCAAGCGTGTCTCTTTACATTTGCATTCACTATTTAAGTTATTGATGCTATCAAATGATGATCTTTTCACAGTACTTGAGGACGAGGTTGTTGAGTTGACATTAGCAGTACTCTCTTTACTTGGAGTCCACAAACAACCCAAGATATCCGTTCGCTTCCGCTTCTCTGCGAGTTTACTCGCGAGACGGGCAAAGCTATAGTAGTGATTGAAGTTGCTGGCTATGATGGGGATAGGTAAACCGGTGATGAGAATGCCACAGATGGAGCAAATAGCACCCACTATGTACCCCCCTAACGTCTGGGGGTGCACGTCTCCGTACCCAACTGTCGTCATGGTTATCACAGACCACCAGTAGCCAATGGGAATGTCTGTGAAGTCTCCCTGCACGTAAAACTCTGCGAAATATATCATCGTGGAGAACACGAGCATCCCCATGAATATGAGCATGATGAGGAGGAGAAGCTCACGGATGCTGGACCGCACGGCGAGGTAGAGGATTTTCAAACCGCGGTAATGCCGGGCCAGTTTGAAAAGTCTGAACACGCGCAGGACACTTGTGATGCTGAGATAGCCGATGATCACGAACATGTTGCTGTTCTCCCAGATTTCGTCTTTGGTCATCTGCAGAAAGAACACAACGACCAGCGGCAGAACGCAGAAGACGTCAGTTATGTTGTAGAAGCTCTTCACGAAACGAAACTTGGCAGGGCAGCAAATGAACCTAGTGATAAAAATGAGAAGATAATTAGCCTCATAAGTTGTGTGAACCCTTTCAGCGCGTGGTAGTCATTACACGTCAGATTCTGACGTATAAAGGCGGTCCCCGCACTGAAAGAATCAAAATATTTATAATGGGCGTAGACCCATAACATAGGCATTCAAATAAAACCGAAAAAGCTGACCGAGACATTTACGATGATTTCAAATTAAAAAAGGACCCTTTGGTCTCCATGGTTTATACTGAAATATTTCAGTGTTGTTAGGGTTGACCCCTAGATCATGGTTAATGTGAGTTTATTCTAATTGTGTAGTCAGTTTTTACAACTGAAAATTGTCTTCAAATCTGTGAGACTGGTAAACGTTGTGACTTAATTATACAAATCTAAGTAATTTTCAGGCACTTCAAGTTGTGGATCGCGGTAGCGAAACGTAGACAACTTCAAGTAACTGAAAAATTTAATTGAATACGGTAGTCGGTAGCTCTATTATAGGTCTATGCATATATTTAAACATTTACACTTTCCTCCGACTAGAAAAGAGGCGAATTATATTTCGTCTAGGCATATCTCTAGGGGCGTACATGTAAAATTTGTACTTTGAACACCCATATCGTATGTGCATCATCCATATGACATATATTGAGTAGTGATATTTTTTTTAGTTGATATCACTTATAACAGTTGGATAGTTTATAAAATCAGCAAATAACCTACATAAGGTATCTCATTTTCGTCCAGGGATATAACGTGCTGTAAATTTATTACTGCGACATCGTCGGCATAACATCAATACTATTCCGCCGATATTTCATAATATGTCTACTTTTAAATCATAAAATTTATCATCGTTCACTAATAGTATACTACATATTCATTTGACTTTTCATGTGGTAAACTGTTATGTCAAATGCAATTACATACTGCACATGTTATAGATGATACAACAAAATAATGCCTGGTAGAAACAGAATAACACAGTGAATGATTCTCGAACCTTAGAAACAACTCCACTGTAAATATGCAAGCACATATCCCGTCGGTCAACTCTAATATAGAATGAGATCTTGACGTTTGGTACAAGGTGACTTTAGGATTGCTTGAGTTAACTGTTCCCTCCTTGGACTCATCTATGACTCTGAACATGGGATGTGTCTCCATGCCGACAACAAGGATAGATATCAATATTAAAATATTGAAGAATATAGCCCATACCTGTAGAAACAGATAAAATATTTAAATCATTTATAAAGCTTACGATGTATATATAATATGGAAACATCGTGCTATAATCAACATCTGGTTTGATAATCATCCGAAAAGATCAGCACATTCATTTATCGCTGAGGTAGTTGGAAGTTTATTTGTTATCATTAATAGATATATGTGTTTCAGTGTCCAATAGTTCACTCAGTCTATCAATCAATCACTCGATCCGATCGATCAATAAATAAAACTTCCACTACGCTTACAGAGGACCGAGCTCAGAGGAGCACAATACCTTAGCATTATCATTTATTCAAGCGAGATCGTCAACGTGGCGTCGGACCGACGAGGAGCTATGCTATGGTCATGAGTTATATGCTGTGCGGAAAAGCCGGACCAAATAGGCCTATACTACTATGTTTGAGCAATTTCTTAAATGTTAAGATTGTTGGAGCATTCCGCACTGTTGGTCCTCTTCTAGTATATAGAGCAAGATCTGGACACGGTGTTAGTTTTTTATTCAGAAAACGAGATATATATTTGAATTTATGGAACGTGGATGCTTTGAGCATTTCGGTGTCAAGAGTTTATAGTTAGTGGGATATATGCAGGTTGGTTGTATTTAGGCGTTCTATATTGCTTATTTTAAAATTATGTGAAAGTTATGTTTGGATGTGACCTGGTTCAATTGGGATGTATGCATGTGCTAATAATTCCAATGGTAATTCCGAATAATTATGTCCTCAATAAAGTATTGGACCAACGTTGACCAAACAATTATATTGCAAGAAAAAATACCCGCAAAATTTTAGACTGAGATCAATGAGCGAGATATTTGTTCTGGATAGAGACCACCTTCATTTCACGACATGGCTTACGTGGCTCTACTCAGCGTGACGGTCAAATATAATACCACGAACATTTTGGCACAACGTTGTGTCGAAATCTGCCCACGGCTTGGGTATTTATCCAATTTTAAATCTATGTTGGGCTAAAGTCACTCGCTGTTTTCCAGGATACCGCAGAAGATATTTACACTTTATTGTTACCCCAACAAAGAGCACAATTACCATGCAATATAAAACCCATAACAACAGCGAGAGTTTACCCAATTCATTATGCATTGTCACCTTTAGTCTTGTGGCTAAACAGTCTATATCTATTTGCGCAGTATCGGGTTACGGTAATGTTTTGATAAACCTCTCAAGATAAGTACACACACTTATTATTATTAGGTTGTGTAAAGGTAAACAGCAGTAACTGCTTACTTGAAAAAAAGGCAGATACAACTGTTTGTCTTTGCATGGATACGAATAATTTGAACCTACGGTCGTTAGAAATTAAAAATAAGGCTTTTGACAGCGCTCATATACATATCTAAATCTTGAACCTGAAGGTATCAGAAAAGTTATGTCTGTTCTAGGTCGTGACACAATGTAGGTCTATGATGTGCTTATGGGCTGTTTCATAGCAAAGGTTCAGTAAAAAGTCTCCTAACGTTGGTCACCCACAATTTAATTGTAGGCCCCTAATGTGTTTCCTTCACATGTGCTGCATAAAGCCAATACCTCCACTGTATTATGTAAAATAATAATAAAATGCCGTTGTGACAGCACGTGTTGGAAAATCAGCTGTTTTTTAGTAAATTAATATTCATCGTTTTTTTATGGTTGTTACACAAAAGATAAATATTCTATTAGCTCTGTAGGCGTATTCACTATTTTCTAGGCTTGTAAGATCTGTGCTCTTCTACAAAAGTCCCTAAAATCGTTTGCGCTTAGTTAAACGCTGCATCAACAGTTGTCGTTTGAAGTGCAGTTTGGCTTTTACTCTGGCTAATATTCTAGAGAGAACATTTTGGACGGAACTGAAATGGAGAAGATTACTGTCTTTTATCGACTACGACCCTAGGCCTACTCGCATCGGTCCAGATAATTATATTATTATTTATATTCTTATTTTTTCAGCGCATGCCTATTTTTTCCAATGCACTTTCAAGGTTATAGCTGATGTTCAGATACATTTTATGCTAATGTACTACCATAATCGTTTTGGGAGGCCCTTTTAAATATAAACTATAATTTAAAAAATGAGACAGGTAAACACTCCCTCCTTCCTTAGCAAACATTAGGTATTTTTGTATTATTAGACTGAATCCCCCGCAATTTTCGCTGTAAATGATGTATGTAATACTGGTGTTGGAAGGATCGAAGTCCTTCTGCAGCCGGACATCAATGTCCATCATTGATGACACTTTTACTATCACATTTGAAGCCACGAGGCAGTTTATATAGCCAAACTGCTTACTTTACAATTAAGCAGAGAGAATGGGGACGTGGCGCTAATGTAGCGCGCCTGACTGCCTCGCCAGTCATACAAGCGTCCCGGGTTTGAACCCGGCGGAAACCTGTGTGAGTTTTGCAAATAAATATCTTTGTTTCTCCCTTCTCAATGTGATTGAGCGATCACGTTAATGGCGGCCTCGTCGAGTTAAGGTTGAAACCAGTGTATCGACGTTAATATCGCGGAGGGCCACGCGCTGCGTGCTCCTCGCGCAATTAGGCAGTTTGGCTTTGCAGATCAACATAGGCCCCACTTTAGTGCATTGCTTGGCCAACGCCCCCGATCTTCTTTCAGTCAATATTTACCCGCTGAAGGCCCAGCTGACACCGAGTGTCTGTTTTTTTTTATGTCAAAACGGAGATACCAAGCTTAAAGGGACAGTCCCAGGCTGAAATCATTAAAAAATCGAGACGAAATCTCCGTATTTCTTATTTTTGACATGGTTGTCCAAAATAAGAAATCAGGAACTTCGTCTCTATATCTAGCCTAACTGATAAATGCGCAGCGCAAAATTTTTGAAAAATTGCGGTTCTAGTCTATGGACATATTTACATTATATGGTCATATTAAGAAGCCAAAATAAAATCACCGATTTTTTGATGATTTTAGCCTGGGACTGTCCCTTTAACAAAAGTGGATCTCTGTCAGAACAACGTCGCAACAAGGTGTACGAACATGATAAATATATAATTTTCTCACAACTAGACTTGTAGACGTTAGGCAAAAATACACATTAAAACAGGTAGTAAAGTAATCTGTGGTGTGATATAGTGCCATCACTGGGTTTGTAAGTAAAGCACGTAGGCCTAATACACGTTTTTCTTTCATTTTTTATAAATGTAAGCTTTTAATGAATTAATGATTGATTGAATAATTGATTGATTGATTGATTGATTGATTGATTGATTGATTGATTGATTGATTGATTGATTGATTGATTGATTGATTGATTGATTGATTGATTGATTGATTGATTGATTGATTGATTGATTGATTGATTGATTGATTGATTGATTGATTGATTGATTGATTGATTGATTGATTGATTGATTGATTGATTGATTGATTGATTGATTGATTGATTGATTGATTGATTGATTGATTGATTGATTGATTGATTGATTGATTGATTGATTGATTGATTGATTGATTGATTGATTGATGAGTCATGAATGAATAAATGAAGGAATTATCAAATTGTTGAACATGTGAATGAATTAATTAATTGTTAAATACAGTTCACGTTATAGAAGGGATAGATAACATAATTGTTTTTGTGGACTCACAATACAGAATGAGAATATCTCTTATATTATAGTAACCTACTAGGATCTATGTATTATATATCCTCTAGATTCTAATCTACAGATATACATTGTTGTCCATCAGATCCACGGGACTACCAATTAAGAGTGACAGCAGTGCTAGGTAGATATACGCCATTGTAATACTAATACATATAATAGGGGGACACTTATATGTAGCCTATGTACGCCTGTACATGCATAAGCCTTTCCTACTGAAAAAAAATGGATATCGGCGAATGCTTAGAGCGAATGCTTTGCAAACGTTTAGCGAATGTACGACAGAGCATTCGCCGAGTCTCGCAACGAATACAACGCGAATGCTCCGCGAATGTTCAGCGACTTGTCGAATGCTAAGCAAACGGTGAAATATTACTAAATCTTTTGGCGAAAGTTTGGCGAACAATGCTGAATGAATACATATTTTCGGCTAATGCTTGGCGATTGATCAAACAAAAAACTTTTTTCAGCGAATGCTTGACGATTAGTCGCCGAGGGCATTTTTTTATCGAACACTCGCCTTACTTACGCCGAAACTTTCAGCGACTGCCCACATTCGCCATGCATTTGCGGATCATTCACCATGCTTTCGCCAAAATCGCATTTTTTAATAAGGGATGTATGTTACTGTGATCATTTATTCGCATGGTGATGTTAAATCAACCACGTAGGCTACCTCCCAGTTTATAGTATCATTGTGATAAACATGTTTAGTAAGACATTATGGAAGCCACTATTTCCACGAAAACATGATTATTTTTGACAAGGCGATTAAAATCTGGGACTGAGTCATGAGCGTGAGTGTTTAGCAACAACGAGATTGGACATATTTGGATAAACTCAGCATGCGGAGTCTCAATTGCCTGCATGTGTTTGCTGAACTGTGAACGCTCACACCTATACTCTGAGATACAGATGGTTGAATAATCAGCTTTACTATACTATGATTATAATCCTTCACAGTTTTCTCTGAACTGACACACACAATAGCTGTCTGTTGTTGAAGTGTTAATGGTCCGAGGATTAGGCAGGGATCATGCACTCCGTGTTATGTATGTACTTGATCCCTGGGTCAATGTATCAGGGATTACCTGCACTGGTCAGAGCTGGCTCAATATTGGGTCGACGTCGGTGACGTTGTCACAATTTTTAACCCTCTAAGCTCCCCTATCATCATGATTATATAGAATCGTTTTTAATCCGATCAAATCACTGTTATTGGGAACGAAATGTGTGTTTAAACATCAAGATTTGGAAATGATTGGTCTGAAATTAAACAAATATGATTAATTTTCACCCACTTGAGGTTGTGGATCGCGGTAGCGAGACACAACTTCAAGTGGGTGAAAATTTAAATTTGTAATGTAGCGCTTTTGGGGCTAGTATGTCTTGGGTGTCTGAACACTGTGTGAGAAATGTGGTGACCACATCGTACCTTAAGCGGTTTTCAATAGAGTTAACTGTTGAATATTTTGCTCGGTGGAGTAGCCCGGTGGACAACTAAAATGTTTAGTAATGTGTTCACATGCACACATAAGTGCCCGCCGATTAACTAGAGAATATTAGAAAATATTGCCACCAAATTTAGCCAACAGTTTAGCAAATTCAATCAAATGTTTTTGTCATTAACGTTTTGAAAAAAAGGTAATCATCCGATATTTCCAAGGGGAAACACGTATTGTGTCCCAAAGATAACAGACTAGATATCTGTAACCTACAATCTTGATTTTTTTTTCGGTGGATGTGTTTGAGTGTGTCAAAATATTAAGATCGAGATATTTCAATGGACATAATTCGTATAAATGGGTCACATTTTAAAAGTGTTGTCATTTATTTCCCCAAGGTATATATCTCCGAACTTTTTTCTGTGATAGGCTACTGGAGGTGGCCTATTGAGAAACATAAAATAAAATTAGTTTTCCTCGGGTCGTACAAAATCGACTAGCTGGCTGAAATCGAACATACCTGTGCCACACGTGATGAGTGTGGTTTGTCCAGAAAAATCCAGATTTTCATCATCAAAGATCTAGCAGCACTGCAGTAATGTGACTGGTTGCTGTCTCCTCCACAGCAGCTGCTGCCACTACTGACAAAATATTTGTTTTCATTAACTTCTAGTAGTAGTATTGTTTATTTTACTGACATGGGCCTAATACATTTATACAGTGTTTTTTTAATAATATTTTTAGAATATACAGTCCATTTTGAGTTTATATTTTAGTTTGGACACAATATTTTAGTCGATGGCGTCACAGGATTTTTCATATAGGCCTAATTATAGTCCACAAAAATAACTATATTACTGAATAATATCTCAGATGTAGCAATGTCATTATTTCACAACCAGGCTGCATTTTACTACGGTTTCAATACAATTGAAGTAAATGCGGGCTTAAATTAATTGTTTCAAACATATACAAAACAACCATTCTCTGCTATAATGTCGGCCCATCGTGTGCGACGCTGCGCCAACATATACAAAACAATCATTCGCTGCTATAACATTAAAGCAACATTGTTTGAATGAGGCTGAGGGGAGCGATCGCTTACCTAGTGTTCGTGGTGTTGAGAGTCCTGTCCAGTTCTTTCAGTGTGGTCAGCTCATCCTCGTACGCGGTGAATGCCCTCCAACAACAGGAGGATATACTCGTGTCATCTATCTCCCAGAAGGAGAGCTCCTTCCTGATGGCAGGGCCGCACAGACAGCTGGAGAAATGCAGCTCCCCGGTACGGTAGTAATCCAACAGTGAATTAAAAACTTGCGGGTTTCTATCAAAGAAATATTCTTTCTTCTCCCGATCATAAGTGGGGTGTTCACTGTCAATTTTCGCCAGCAATGATCCGGGAACTCTCTGCAGAGTGGAGGAGTATGTTAGGAACTTTTTCCCTCCCACATTAATAATGACTTTATCGCCACTGGTAGCCATTGGTTCAGAGTATATATTAGTCTCAGCTCACATGCACAAACCATGGGCAGCGGTGTGATCACTCAAGCAGTCGAAAATCTACGTTGACGATCCAGAAATTGTTGAACAGAGACAAGATGCTTTCGCTCGTGGTCATCGCCATGCTAACAACACTTAATAACCATATAGAAGTGCTTGGCAGAAACAAAACACATATTTACCGTCCTTCATTTACCGTAGAATCTATAGCAGACACTGAATAAACGAGACCACTTAACACAAGAGCGCCTGTATTAAAGTCTCCTAATATTATAGGACCTACACTAATCACTTACGGTCATTCTTTGTGATCACTTATCCAGTGCTAGTCCACAGTAAGTAGCTCTACACAAAGACGTCTCCTGGTTCAAGTGTCCTTTAGTGCTGCAGCTCCTGCTGATTTGACATAACAGCGTTTTAAGCTGGATTATTCCAACAGGTGTTACACTTTTACATTTCACACCGTCTTATATCCCTATATCTCTGGTCTATAGGTCTACTTCACCCCTGTTGTAAGCACGAGAGCGATTTATAAATACCCGGTACACCTATCACAACATCTACTATTAGCAGAAAACAGAAAAGGGTGTATCGTCATTGACTCATTCAAAGATAGCGAGTTGCTTCATGTATCTTTTATTTATGCTTTTATTTATCAGCACATTATTCCCGATCCGCTCGATTGCTCAATGATTAAGGTTGGTGTTAAAGCCTTACGCGTCTACTGCTGTTGAACCAGTGATTAAGACGGTAAGTATATCCTGGCACAAGGAGGATTAACTCCGCAGTGAAACGATACCACAGCAAACACAAAACATTTGTATAACATTTGTACAATGTCGGACAAACGTCGAAGACGTTGGGCCGACGTTGTACACATGTTATACAAATATTTTGTGTTTGCAGGGATATATACCACGCTACGCGAGAGCAAAATGCAGTATTTCTATACAAGTGTTAACACTGTTCGGGTGGATTGACCGAGAGAAATTACGATATGTAAACCCTCCCAAAAAACTACATTACGATTTCCAATCGTGTGTCAAATGTCTTTAAATATGACAATCTAATAAGAACATATACTCATTTTACAGAAGAATAAATAATTGTTTCGTTCAAAACAACGCCTGAGGAAAACTGAGATACTTTTCTTTAATATCACAAATCTATTCTTTTGCTACAACCTTGGCAAGAAAGACACATCCAACAATACGAAATATCCGATTCACATATACATCCTTTTGACATGAAATGCTTTCAAAACACCACACATACGTTTTAAGTACACATGAGTCTACAGGTGATTACGTACGCGCTATAGTTTATTGACCATAAGCAGACAGAAAGATCGATTGACAGATTGACTATTAGTTTTGTTGCTGTCAATCAGGTCCGGTTCGATGATCTCGTGCCATGATCAGTGAGCCATGAGCTCCCCAGTGCAAAGATGAACAGTGGTAACTGCTCACTTCGCAAGTAGACAGTTACTGTCGTTTGTTCTTGCACAGTGTAATTAAAGTTATTGTATTGACAGGTCTGTAGGCTTACGTCATATTTCCGTCAAAGTGATTTTCTAAGTTCTCAATTAGAGAGTTATACATGCTTAGTTTGATATAATGGAGATATTGTACAATTATTGCACTTATAGCTACCGTATGCGCTTACGAAATGATGAAACAAAAACAGGTGAAGTTGTAATCATTATCGTTTTATATTCTTGAAAAAAGGCTTTTTACATTGTATGCCTACTGTGATCGGAACACAAAACATACATTAAAAGACGACTTTGAGGATTAAACTAGTATGTGCTTAAATATTTTAGATAATTGTAGAATAATTGAAAAGAAGAAGCTCATTGAACTCTGGGGGCTGTATATCGGCAGAACACTCGAAGTTAAATCTGTACAACAATATATCGAAGGGCATCGTGATTTTATTAATACTTCATCAGGGCATGAAAGGTCGATAAAGTGTTAATAAAAAATCATTATAAAGAATTAGCTATGAAATCGCTAAACCCGTCGCAGACTCATCTAACTCACGAAACATGTTTTGTGGAGGTCCAAGTAAGCACAAATTATTTGTATAGCATTTGTACAATGTTGGACCAACGTCGAAGATGTTGGGCCGACGTTGTACACATTTTATACAAATGTTTTGTGTTTACTGGGTTTATTGTTTTTAAATACCTTTTTATATTTATCCACCAATTGCAAAAACAAAATGTCCTGGTAACTACTGTGTGGCCAAAATTTAGTTAGTGATTTAAAATATAATAATACAATTTTGTTTATATATTTGTTTGTTACATTTTTAGTAAAAACTGTAAGCACATTTCTTTATCTGTGAAAGTTTAATTTATTTTGATATGGATACTATCACTGGATTAATTAGAAATGTGTTTAATGCTTAAAAATCGGTTTATTCACAGCAACACCTTACAATATTATTATTAATTGTGCAATCAAATGACCATAAATTAGGGAGATGTGAAGTGTAGAAGCTGGTGTGCGACTGAGCATGGACCCTTGTCTGGATCACACACTGGATTACGTATTGTGTCTGGCAATCTCAACCCCTGCAAACTCGATATATTGACATGATGTTAGTTTAATTATCCCATACAACGCTGAAATATTTTCGTATAAACCATGGAGACTAAAGTTTTTTTTCAATTTGAAATCATCATAAATGTCTTAGTTAGCTCTTTCCGCTTCATTTGAATGAACACCTATGTTATGGATCTACGGCTATTGTAAATATTTTAATACTTTCAATGCGGGGATCGACTTTAGACTTCAGGGTTTGACGTCTATAGACGTCAGATTGTGACATTCAAAGAAGTTCCCCGCGCTGAAAAGGTTAATTTAGCCAAGCGTTGTAGCTGTATATCTATATATCTATTTAGTATACTACAAGAAAGGAATATGTTGGCCTAATTGTCATGTTTTGCAGACCATCTTGCCATTGATTGATGAACTTCATATTTTGCACAAGCATGGGCCTATATGCCTTGATACAAGGGATTGGCCAATAGGCATTTAAAATATAATCAACCCTTAAAGCACTGAGTTATATAATTTAAATTTCCACCCGCTTGAAGTTATGTCTCGCTACCGCGATCCACAACTTCACGCGGGGCAAAATTACTCCTATTTGTTCACTTTGAGACCAAACATTGCAGATATTTATGTTCATAAGCACACATTTCAATCCCAATATCAGTGATTAGTTAATACGAGTAATACAAATTAAAAATGATAATTGTCGTTTTTAGCGCTTTAAAGGTGAACCTACATAATTGGACCTGATTAGGGTTGACACATTAGGACCCACAGATCAAGCATAGAGCCTCTACGCGCTTATTGTCACGTTGGCCACATTTGGCGTTTGAGGAGCGAACATGGTGAGCGACAGGTTATTTGTTTTCATCAACAGTTCAGCTGAGCTCTGCCTACGACTTAGCCAGAGCACAGCTGAACTGAAGGTGGACCAATTTTTAAGCGACATTTGGTCGATATCACATGTTTGTTCGCATCCCATTTTATACCCACGTGTATGACACAGCATGAGAGAAACTATTACAGTAAGGCTCTTTTGGTGCGGGAAGCAAAATGATAGACCCTTATATGTTATCTTGGCAATGCTTTTAAATTTTTATTTTAAGTAGCCTGTGTGAATTGCACAAATAATTATTAACCGCCATTATTCCTGTTACTACGTTGTTAAGTTTGCATCACTAGCTAAGTCAATGGGAAAGAACGAAATTCGATAGATTCGTAGATCCGAATGTACAAGGCGCGCAGCGCCGAGTATTTTCGGATCTACGAATCTATTGTAATTGAGTTCTTTCTTCGACTTAAAATAAACGAAATCGGTACATCTTAAGATTTGATATAAACAAAGTTTAGACAACAATTTATAGTAAAAAGTGAAACATTAGCCATGCAGTTATGCAGTGTCATGGTAAAACCTGTATATTTTGTACGATCTAAAATATCAGTAGATTCGTAGATCCGAATCTACTGTTTTAACAGTAGACCGAAGTCACCGGTGTATTTTAATATGAGGGAATCTACGAGCTCATAGCGACTGTGCTTGTATGGACATATGGCTCGTAACTACCTGTCTCGTGGATTGCCACATTTATTGTACTTACATGATGTTATATTTTATTTTTAAAAATACCATATAAGTTTTACCATTGTCTTATTGCATACTCCATTGACTGTAGGATAATTATGCACTTGTATAAATTTTAGATTTCTACGCTTTCCAGAGTGTCTTTTTTGCTACTATTATATAATTAGTATGCCATACATAGTAGCAATTTTATCTCTGGTTTTGGTGCGGGAAACAAAATGATAGACCCCGATGTTATCTTGGCAATGCCTGTTAATTTTTTTTTAAGTAGTAGACATTTATATTATCGAAATACCCAGTTTTTATTATGGCAATGCCACTTAGCATGAATTTAGTTTTCTTTGTCATACCATGCATATATTCATATGTTTTTAACAAATTAACAATCTTGTATATACATGTACATATATCTCTTTCATTTCTATGACAAATAAATCTGTAATGACTTTTTCCCGTCAATAAATTATTTGTTTGTCTGTCTGTCAAGTAGTAGTAATTTGTATTATCGAAATATCCAGTGTCTATTATGGCAATGCCACTTAACATGATTTTAGTTATGTATGTCATACCATGTATATTGTCATATGATTTTTAACAACTTGACAATCTTGTATATACATGTATATATATCTCTCTCATTTCTATGACAAATAAATCTGTAATATACTTTTTTTCTGTCAATAAAATCTATCTGTCTGTCTGCTATTATTGAAATCATTCCTTACATTAGCAATAGCAATGATAGTCGGGTTAGTTTCTAAGACCCTATATATGTAAATATACGGTTTCAAGCATATTTTAGATCAATAGAAATATCACTAAATTTGATAAAATAGTTACTGGTAAATACTTAGTTATTCCAATAATTCAATATTGGAGATGTCTATTTATCATAAATATAAATAATTTTCGACTTTTGAACCTGGGAATTTTGTTAGCAATTCCAGTTTTAAATGAATGAAAAATAGAAGAAAAACAATTCAACAGGACAATATAATGGTTAACATTTTGTGTGTGTATCATATTTGATTGTCAACAGTTATTATCAAATTATCATGTCATAGCAACCGAAGGGATATCCAACAGCCGACTGATAGGAATATATACAGCTAAGATACAATAGTCTGATAATATAAACGTTGTGAGCTGTACCTCCAACAACACACTTGTATAACGATGTACCGTCGACACACCTGACTGAATCGGCCTGGTATACAGATACGTATATCTGCACGCGTATATTATAGCACTGGTTCTATATGATACTAATATCTGTTTATAATAATATAGAGTACACCACTGACAGTGTTGGATGTTTTTTGCTCATTTGTAATAATTGGCTTCTCCGGTAAAATATATATACTTGAAGCAGCGTTGCGGATGATGCAAGTATTTTTAATGGACAATATCAATCACATTGGTACAGCGGGGTTATATATTCTAGATAGATAGATATATATTATATTGACATAAATAAAAAATCTTTATAGACTTATATGTCATAGTTGTCACAGCATGTATCAGTTGTGGTGTTGTGATTTTTCAACATAAAACAATCTGAAACGCTCAATATCTTGGATGTGCATTTTGTTCAGTTTTAATTATACAGGTAATACAATGAAACCAATACAAGGTAAATGCTGATTTTTCTATTTCAAACGGTGATAACATGAACAGACTGAATCTCTTTCAGAAGGGCCGACAACCGTTTTGGTAACAGCATTGGAATAATGCAGACACCATGAATTGTGTGAGCTGCTGTAAGCAGAAACAGCCATCACGCAGGACAGTGAGTACAATCTTATTTTACACTGCAATAAATAACATTTACAGTCACAAGTTAAGTTATGTCAGTGCGGGGATCGACTTTAGACGTCAGATTCTGACGTCTAAAGTCGATGTTCGTACTGAAAGAGCAAAATATTTATAATGGCCACAGATCCAACACAGATGTATTGTACTGACGCAGAAGGAGCTTACTAAGACATTTATGAGCTCAAATTGAAAAAAACCATTTGCTCTCTTAGTCTCTTTGGTTTCTATATAAATATTTCTGCGCTAAAAATACTTCTTATTTTGAACTTGCAATGATATAAGGTCAGAATAAATTATTGATTAGCAGGAAAACGACAGCAAAGAAGTGAGGGATGTTGAAGGGGAGGTTGCCAAAGGGTACGGCGTACACTCGGTACCCCCCTGGTACCATACTGCGCTGCTGACCCTGCAGGTAGGCCCTATGTCAGCGTTGCGACAACGTATTCACAGCAGACACGAGACGTTGAATCAATGTTGGTAGACGGTGAAACAACGATAAGCTAGCATTGAATGAACGTCTTGTGTCTGCTGGGTTGTGTTCAGTGCACATATTTGTTATGCTGTTGTAGCGAATTCAAATTACTTCCATTCACGAAATATGATTCGTTAATTAACCAATTTAAATTTTCAATACCACATGGCTGTGGGTTCGAATTACTGAAATCTGGGCCCATAGAAATGGCTTATTGTGCATTGCTATTAATTGGAAGATACTGGAGATAAGTGATTAGAATCAATTAAGAACCACCCTCTTCGCTGTTCGATGCGAAATCGGGAGGTATATAGCGAACATCCGTAAAATAGACAGTTTTAATTGCAGCTGTTATACATGTTATACATGACATATGTTATACAATTGTTTAGTGTTTGTTGTTTCCCTGAGAGTTGTGTCTTGCTGACGCGACTCACAACTTCAAGTGGGTGAAAATTATTCAAATTTGACAAAATGGAAGTAAGCTATTTTCAAATATTGCTGATTGATGCCACGTTTTATATTTAACAAGTTTAAAAACTCATATGTAATGTGCTAAGACTGAAAATTAAAAAAAAAAAAATAGATAATCGGGACCGGCGGTTAAACAGTTAATTTACAAAATGACTTTTATTTTTTAAGCATTTATTAGTCACAGTGGGAACCGTCGTTTTGGTGACATCACTCCTGGCACCAAGTTTGTGTATACGAGATAATTACAAAGCACATGGAGAGATCATCACCACATCACTGTTTGTGGCTGGCCTCACAACATTAATGCAAAGCTTCTTTGGAATTAGGTATGTATGAAATTGCAACACCTGTGTTTACAGGGATATTTCATCGTTATGTCGTCCATTTGGAGATTAAAGGGTGTATCTGCCACTTTATAGAGTGGCAGATACATCCTTTCATATCCAAGGTAACGATGTCACGTTATCCACTCTTTGATAGTACAATTTTTGTAGTAGATTTATTAGCAACACAATAAGTTGATTTATTTGGAACACAATAAGTAGCAAATAAATAATTCGATATTTGGGGATGGTCAGATATTTATAGCGTTGTGTATGTAATATGGAAAAGTAATATTACTGATATAATCTATATTTTAAGTAGAGCATATTTTTTATATTTTTAACCCAAAATTAGAAATTCCGTTCATTGACATATGCAGATTACCAGTAATAGAAGGCAGTTCAACGATGTGTTTGGCTCCTCTACTTGCTTTCCTCTCACAAGACAAATGGCCGTGTCCTGATATATCACAAGGCAAGTAATACTGGACAAAAATGCCCAACATACCTGTGCCACACGTGATGAGTGTGGTTTGTCCAGAAAAATCCAGATTTTCATCATCAAAGATCTAGCAGCACTGCAGTAATGTGACTGGTTGCTGTCTCCTCCACAGCAGCTGCTGCCACTACTGACAAAATATTTGTTTTCATTAACTTCTAGTAGTAGTATTGTTTATTTTACTGACATGGGCCTAATACATTTATACAGTGTTTTTTTAATAATATTTTTAGAATATACAGTCCATTTTGAGTTTATATTTTAGTTTGGACACAATATTTTAGTCGATGGCGTCACAGGATTTTTCATATAGGCCTAATTATAGTCCACAAAAATAACTATATTACTGAATAATATCTCAGATGTAGCAATGTCATTATTTCACAACCAGGCTGCATTTTACTACGGTTTCAATACAATTGAAGTAAATGCGGGCTTAAATTAATTGTTTCAAACATATACAAAACAACCATTCTCTGCTATAATGTCGGCCCATCGTGTGCGACGCTGCGCCAACATATACAAAACAATCATTCGCTGCTATAACATTAAAGCAACATTGTTTGAATGAGGCTGAGGGGAGCGATCGCTTACCTAGTGTTCGTGGTGTTGAGAGTCCTGTCCAGTTCTTTCAGTGTGGTCAGCTCATCCTCGTACGCGGTGAATGCCCTCCAACAACAGGAGGATATACTCGTGTCATCTATCTCCCAGAAGGAGAGCTCCTTCCTGATGGCAGGGCCGCACAGACAGCTGGAGAAATGCAGCTCCCCGGTACGGTAGTAATCCAACAGTGAATTAAAAACTTGCGGGTTTCTATCAAAGAAATATTCTTTCTTCTCCCGATCATAAGTGGGGTGTTCACTGTCAATTTTCGCCAGCAATGATCCGGGAACTCTCTGCAGAGTGGAGGAGTATGTTAGGAACTTTTTCCCTCCCACATTAATAATGACTTTATCGCCACTGGTAGCCATTGGTTCAGAGTATATATTAGTCTCAGCTCACATGCACAAACCATGGGCAGCGGTGTGATCACTCAAGCAGTCGAAAATCTACGTTGACGATCCAGAAATTGTTGAACAGAGACAAGATGCTTTCGCTCGTGGTCATCGCCATGCTAACAACACTTAATAACCATATAGAAGTGCTTGGCAGAAACAAAACACATATTTACCGTCCTTCATTTACCGTAGAATCTATAGCAGACACTGAATAAACGAGACCACTTAACACAAGAGCGCCTGTATTAAAGTCTCCTAATATTATAGGACCTACACTAATCACTTACGGTCATTCTTTGTGATCACTTATCCAGTGCTAGTCCACAGTAAGTAGCTCTACACAAAGACGTCTCCTGGTTCAAGTGTCCTTTAGTGCTGCAGCTCCTGCTGATTTGACATAACAGCGTTTTAAGCTGGATTATTCCAACAGGTGTTACACTTTTACATTTCACACCGTCTTATATCCCTATATCTCTGGTCTATAGGTCTACTTCACCCCTGTTGTAAGCACGAGAGCGATTTATAAATACCCGGTACACCTATCACAACATCTACTATTAGCAGAAAACAGAAAAGGGTGTATCGTCATTGACTCATTCAAAGATAGCGAGTTGCTTCATGTATCTTTTATTTATGCTTTTATTTATCAGCACATTATTCCCGATCCGCTCGATTGCTCAATGATTAAGGTTGGTGTTAAAGCCTTACGCGTCTACTGCTGTTGAACCAGTGATTAAGACGGTAAGTATATCCTGGCACAAGGAGGATTAACTCCGCAGTGAAACGATACCACAGCAAACACAAAACATTTGTATAACATTTGTACAATGTCGGACAAACGTCGAAGACGTTGGGCCGACGTTGTACACATGTTATACAAATATTTTGTGTTTGCAGGGATATATACCACGCTACGCGAGAGCAAAATGCAGTATTTCTATACAAGTGTTAACACTGTTCGGGTGGATTGACCGAGAGAAATTACGATATGTAAACCCTCCCAAAAAACTACATTACGATTTCCAATCGTGTGTCAAATGTCTTTAAATATGACAATCTAATAAGAACATATACTCATTTTACAGAAGAATAAATAATTGTTTCGTTCAAAACAACGCCTGAGGAAAACTGAGATACTTTTCTTTAATATCACAAATCTATTCTTTTGCTACAACCTTGGCAAGAAAGACACATCCAACAATACGAAATATCCGATTCACATATACATCCTTTTGACATGAAATGCTTTCAAAACACCACACATACGTTTTAAGTACACATGAGTCTACAGGTGATTACGTACGCGCTATAGTTTATTGACCATAAGCAGACAGAAAGATCGATTGACAGATTGACTATTAGTTTTGTTGCTGTCAATCAGGTCCGGTTCGATGATCTCGTGCCATGATCAGTGAGCCATGAGCTCCCCAGTGCAAAGATGAACAGTGGTAACTGCTCACTTCGCAAGTAGACAGTTACTGTCGTTTGTTCTTGCACAGTGTAATTAAAGTTATTGTATTGACAGGTCTGTAGGCTTACGTCATATTTCCGTCAAAGTGATTTTCTAAGTTCTCAATTAGAGAGTTATACATGCTTAGTTTGATATAATGGAGATATTGTACAATTATTGCACTTATAGCTACCGTATGCGCTTACGAAATGATGAAACAAAAACAGGTGAAGTTGTAATCATTATCGTTTTATATTCTTGAAAAAAGGCTTTTTACATTGTATGCCTACTGTGATCGGAACACAAAACATACATTAAAAGACGACTTTGAGGATTAAACTAGTATGTGCTTAAATATTTTAGATAATTGTAGAATAATTGAAAAGAAGAAGCTCATTGAACTCTGGGGGCTGTATATCGGCAGAACACTCGAAGTTAAATCTGTACAACAATATATCGAAGGGCATCGTGATTTTATTAATACTTCATCAGGGCATGAAAGGTCGATAAAGTGTTAATAAAAAATCATTATAAAGAATTAGCTATGAAATCGCTAAACCCGTCGCAGACTCATCTAACTCACGAAACATGTTTTGTGGAGGTCCAAGTAAGCACAAATTATTTGTATAGCATTTGTACAATGTTGGACCAACGTCGAAGATGTTGGGCCGACGTTGTACACATTTTATACAAATGTTTTGTGTTTACTGGGTTTATTGTTTTTAAATACCTTTTTATATTTATCCACCAATTACAAAAACAAAATGTCCTGGTAACTACTGTGTGGCCAAAATTTAGTTAGTGATTTAAAATATAATAATACAATTTTGTTTATATATTTGTTTGTTACATTTTTAGTAAAAACTGTAAGCACATTTCTTTATCTGTGAAAGTTTAATTTATTTTGATATGGATACTATCACTGGATTAATTAGAAATGTGTTTAATGCTTAAAAATCGGTTTATTCACAGCAACACCTTACAATATTATTATTAATTGTGCAATCAAATGACCATAAATTAGGGAGATGTGAAGTGTAGAAGCTGGTGTGCGACTGAGCATGGACCCTTGTCTGGATCACACACTGGATTACGTATTGTGTCTGGCAATCTCAACCCCTGCAAACTCGATATATTGACATGATGTTAGTTTAATTATCCCATACAACGCTGAAATATTTTCGTATAAACCATGGAGACTAAAGTTTTTTTTCAATTTGAAATCATCATAAATGTCTTAGTTAGCTCTTTCCGCTTCATTTGAATGAACACCTATGTTATGGATCTACGGCTATTGTAAATATTTTAATACTTTCAATGCGGGGATCGACTTTAGACTTCAGGGTTTGACGTCTATAGACGTCAGATTGTGACATTCAAAGAAGTTCCCCGCGCTGAAAAGGTTAATTTAGCCAAGCGTTGTAGCTGTATATCTATATATCTATTTAGTATACTACAAGAAAGGAATATGTTGGCCTAATTGTCATGTTTTGCAGACCATCTTGCCATTGATTGATGAACTTCATATTTTGCACAAGCATGGGCCTATATGCCTTGATACAAGGGATTGGCCAATAGGCATTTAAAATATAATCAACCCTTAAAGCACTGAGTTATATAATTTAAATTTCCACCCGCTTGAAGTTATGTCTCGCTACCGCGATCCACAACTTCACGCGGGGCAAAATTACTCCTATTTGTTCACTTTGAGACCAAACATTGCAGATATTTATGTTCATAAGCACACATTTCAATCCCAATATCAGTGATTAGTTTGGCGAGTAATACAAATTAAAAATGATAATTGTCGTTTTTAGCGCTTTAAAGGTGAACCTACATAATTGGACCTGATTAGGGTTGACACATTAGGACCCACAGATCAAGCATAGAGCCTCTACGCGCTTATTGTCACGTTGGCCACATTTGGCGTTTGAGGAGCGAACATGGTGAGCGACAGGTTATTTGTTTTCATCAACAGTTCAGCTGAGCTCTGCCTACGACTTAGCCAGAGCACAGCTGAACTGAAGGTGGACCAATTTTTAAGCGACATTTGGTCGATATCACATGTTTGTTCGCATCCCATTTTATACCCACGTGTATGACACAGCATGAGAGAAACTATTACAGTAAGGCTCTTTTGGTGCGGGAAGCAAAATGATAGACCCTTATATGTTATCTTGGCAATGCTTTTAAATTTTTATTTTAAGTAGCCTGTGTGAATTGCACAAATAATTATTAACCGCCATTATTCCTGTTACTACGTTGTTAAGTTTGCATCACTAGCTAAGTCAATGGGAAAGAACGAAATTCGATAGATTCGTAGATCCGAATGTACAAGGCGCGCAGCGCCGAGTATTTTCGGATCTACGAATCTATTGTAATTGAGTTCTTTCTTCGACTTAAAATAAACGAAATCGGTACATCTTAAGATTTGATATAAACAAAGTTTAGACAACAATTTATAGTAAAAAGTGAAACATTAGCCATGCAGTTATGCAGTGTCATGGTAAAACCTGTATATTTTGTACGATCTAAAATATCAGTAGATTCGTAGATCCGAATCTACTGTTTTAACAGTAGACCGAAGTCACCGGTGTATTTTAATATGAGGGAATCTACGAGCTCATAGCGACTGTGCTTGTATGGACATATGGCTCGTAACTACCTGTCTCGTGGATTGCCACATTTATTGTACTTACATGATGTTATATTTTATTTTTAAAAATACCATATAAGTTTTACCATTGTCTTATTGCATACTCCATTGACTGTAGGATAATTATGCACTTGTATAAATTTTAGATTTCTACGCTTTCCAGAGTGTCTTTTTTGCTACTATTATATAATTAGTATGCCATACATAGTAGCAATTTTATCTCTGGTTTTGGTGCGGGAAACAAAATGATAGACCCCGATGTTATCTTGGCAATGCCTGTTAATTTTTTTTTAAGTAGTAGACATTTATATTATCGAAATACCCAGTTTTTATTATGGCAATGCCACTTAGCATGAATTTAGTTTTCTTTGTCATACCATGCATATATTCATATGTTTTTAACAAATTAACAATCTTGTATATACATGTACATATATCTCTTTCATTTCTATGACAAATAAATCTGTAATGACTTTTTCCCGTCAATAAATTATTTGTTTGTCTGTCTGTCAAGTAGTAGTAATTTGTATTATCGAAATATCCAGTGTCTATTATGGCAATGCCACTTAACATGATTTTAGTTATGTATGTCATACCATGTATATTGTCATATGATTTTTAACAACTTGACAATCTTGTATATACATGTATATATATCTCTCTCATTTCTATGACAAATAAATCTGTAATATACTTTTTTTCTGTCAATAAAATCTATCTGTCTGTCTGCTATTATTGAAATCATTCCTTACATTAGCAATAGCAATGATAGTCGGGTTAGTTTCTAAGACCCTATATATGTAAATATACGGTTTCAAGCATATTTTAGATCAATAGAAATATCACTAAATTTGATAAAATAGTTACTGGTAAATACTTAGTTATTCCAATAATTCAATATTGGAGATGTCTATTTATCATAAATATAAATAATTTTCGACTTTTGAACCTGGGAATTTTGTTAGCAATTCCAGTTTTAAATGAATGAAAAATAGAAGAAAAACAATTCAACAGGACAATATAATGGTTAACATTTTGTGTGTGTATCATATTTGATTGTCAACAGTTATTATCAAATTATCATGTCATAGCAACCGAAGGGATATCCAACAGCCGACTGATAGGAATATATACAGCTAAGATACAATAGTCTGATAATATAAACGTTGTGAGCTGTACCTCCAACAACACACTTGTATAACGATGTACCGTCGACACACCTGACTGAATCGGCCTGGTATACAGATACGTATATCTGCACGCGTATATTATAGCACTGGTTCTATATGATACTAATATCTGTTTATAATAATATAGAGTACACCACTGACAGTGTTGGATGTTTTTTGCTCATTTGTAATAATTGGCTTCTCCGGTAAAATATATATACTTGAAGCAGCGTTGCGGATGATGCAAGTATTTTTAATGGACAATATCAATCACATTGGTACAGCGGGGTTATATATTCTAGATAGATAGATATATATTATATTGACATAAATAAAAAATCTTTATAGACTTATATGTCATAGTTGTCACAGCATGTATCAGTTGTGGTGTTGTGATTTTTCAACATAAAACAATCTGAAACGCTCAATATCTTGGATGTGCATTTTGTTCAGTTTTAATTATACAGGTAATACAATGAAACCAATACAAGGTAAATGCTGATTTTTCTATTTCAAACGGTGATAACATGAACAGACTGAATCTCTTTCAGAAGGGCCGACAACCGTTTTGGTAACAGCATTGGAATAATGCAGACACCATGAATTGTGTGAGCTGCTGTAAGCAGAAACAGCCATCACGCAGGACAGTGAGTACAATCTTATTTTACACTGCAATAAATAACATTTACAGTCACAAGTTAAGTTATGTCAGTGCGGGGATCGACTTTAGACGTCAGATTCTGACGTCTAAAGTCGATGTTCGTACTGAAAGAGCAAAATATTTATAATGGCCACAGATCCAACACAGATGTATTGTACTGACGCAGAAGGAGCTTACTAAGACATTTATGAGCTCAAATTGAAAAAAACCATTTGCTCTCTTAGTCTCTTTGGTTTCTATATAAATATTTCTGCGCTAAAAATACTTCTTATTTTGAACTTGCAATGATATAAGGTCAGAATAAATTATTGATTAGCAGGAAAACGACAGCAAAGAAGTGAGGGATGTTGAAGGGGAGGTTGCCAAAGGGTACGGCGTACACTCGGTACCCCCCTGGTACCATACTGCGCTGCTGACCCTGCAGGTAGGCCCTATGTCAGCGTTGCGACAACGTATTCACAGCAGACACGAGACGTTGAATCAATGTTGGTAGACGGTGAAACAACGATAAGCTAGCATTGAATGAACGTCTTGTGTCTGCTGGGTTGTGTTCAGTGCACATATTTGTTATGCTGTTGTAGCGAATTCAAATTACTTCCATTCACGAAATATGATTCGTTAATTAACCAATTTAAATTTTCAATACCACATGGCTGTGGGTTCGAATTACTGAAATCTGGGCCCATAGAAATGGCTTATTGTGCATTGCTATTAATTGGAAGATACTGGAGATAAGTGATTAGAATCAATTAAGAACCACCCTCTTCGCTGTTCGATGCGAAATCGGGAGGTATATAGCGAACATCCGTAAAATAGACAGTTTTAATTGCAGCTGTTATACATGTTATACATGACATATGTTATACAATTGTTTAGTGTTTGTTGTTTCCCTGAGAGTTGTGTCTTGCTGACGCGACTCACAACTTCAAGTGGGTGAAAATTATTCAAATTTGACAAAATGGAAGTAAGCTATTTTCAAATATTGCTGATTGATGCCACGTTTTATATTTAACAAGTTTAAAAACTCATATGTAATGTGCTAAGACTGAAAATTAAAAAAAAAAAAATAGATAATCGGGACCGGCGGTTAAACAGTTAATTTACAAAATGACTTTTATTTTTTAAGCATTTATTAGTCACAGTGGGAACCGTCGTTTTGGTGACATCACTCCTGGCACCAAGTTTGTGTATACGAGATAATTACAAAGCACATGGAGAGATCATCACCACATCACTGTTTGTGGCTGGCCTCACAACATTAATGCAAAGCTTCTTTGGAATTAGGTATGTATGAAATTGCAACACCTGTGTTTACAGGGATATTTCATCGTTATGTCGTCCATTTGGAGATTAAAGGGTGTATCTGCCACTTTATAGAGTGGCAGATACATCCTTTCATATCCAAGGTAACGATGTCACGTTATCCACTCTTTGATAGTACAATTTTTGTAGTAGATTTATTAGCAACACAATAAGTTGATTTATTTGGAACACAATAAGTAGCAAATAAATAATTCGATATTTGGGGATGGTCAGATATTTATAGCGTTGTGTATGTAATATGGAAAAGTAATATTACTGATATAATCTATATTTTAAGTAGAGCATATTTTTTATATTTTTAACCCAAAATTAGAAATTCCGTTCATTGACATATGCAGATTACCAGTAATAGAAGGCAGTTCAACGATGTGTTTGGCTCCTCTACTTGCTTTCCTCTCACAAGACAAATGGCCGTGTCCTGATATATCACAAGGCAAGTAATACTGGACAAAAATGCCCATTATCCAAATCTACTTCAAGTCATTCCATGTGAATAATGAAAGTGAAAAATATTAGTCGCCACATTTTCCATTTCTCAACTCAATTTATAACATAGGCCTACGTATATAGGCTGACTTTTCTTTTTTTCACGGTGCGTAATAGCTAGGCCATCAATTTCTTTATCGAAAATTATTGTAGAATCGTACTTTTTTACGTCTAAAACACGTAAAATGTCCCATTTTTAATTGTAAAAGTGAGAATAGGCAATATAAAATACAAAATGGAATACATATAATATATAACATAGGCTGCTGTACATAGATCTGTAAATAGAGCTGTGCCCTAGATATCTTGAGCTTCGACTGGAGTTAAACCTAATCCAATTCAAACAGAGTTTGTGCGAGGATCAAATGGTAGCAGCAGTGACCAGTCGTTGATGAGAGATGCGTGGAAAATCAAGATGAGAGAGGTCAGTACTAAACTGAAATTCACTCTGTCTACAGTATTTACGCTACAAATGGCTCAATTTATCTAATAATGTTAAATTAATCAATTGTGCTCGATTAAACTCATTGAGCATTGCTAGTTTAATTAATATATTTTTATTAGCCAATCTACCTAGGAAGCACGATACGTTGACCGAATGTTGTATCAATGCTGGTCCACCGTCTGCGACGCTGGCCCAACATTGATAAAACATCAGGTATACGTGTCTGCTGGGAGCAATGATGCAAATAATAATATAACAAAAGGCTTGCAGTACCTCTATGGATTCATTTATATCTTTAAAATTATAATTATTTCGATAATCAAGCAATTCCCAGCAGACGCAAGACGTTAAATCAATGTTGGTTAAACGTTGGTCCACCGTCTACGAAGTTGGACCAACTTTAAACCAACATTAATTCAATTTTTTTGTCTGCTGGGAAGGATCACCTTGCTACGGAAAAACACCAACGTGCAAAGCCAAAATGCAGCAGGTAAGCAGCTATTGCCTGTTTGCTTTACAGGGCATTACACCGCCTATGACAGGATGGGGAAGGATAAGCTGTTATGACCTTTTTATTTTCCAGATACAGGGTGGTTTGATGGTGGCTTCTCTCATATCACTGCTAGTCGGTGTTAGTGGGGTGATGGGTTTGATCACACGTTTCTTAACACCCATGACACTATGTGTTCTCGTCACACTCAACAGTCTGTCACAGTTCACGTATGTCGCACAATGGTGCTCTACTAGATGGTGGACAGCTCTCATGTTAGTCGCCTTATTTTAGACATTTTTATATTTTTCACATAACATAAATAATCAAATAAGCATGTTATATGAATAATATAATAATACTATGTTTTCTCAAGACCATATCAGTGTTTTATTATAGTATGAATAGATAGCTGTAAACTGCTTTAACAAATTCTGAAGCACATTTATTTTATAATTTTGTAAGTTTAATTTAAACGTTCAATCAATTAGTAATAAATGTCTCAAAGATCCTTCAGATGTTGTGCGTATCATTTATCTAATCATTTTTGAGGTAAACAAAATGATTGCTTATTATAGTCCTAACATTTGTATGATATAATTATGTCTTAAACAGGACGTGTGTTCCTGTGCTGATTTTTACATTGTTTGTGGGCAAACGTGTTTGTAACTCGTGCTGCAAATGTCCATCTATCCCAGTGTCAGTTTTATCCACCCTTACACTTTACTCGGTATGTAACATCATAGAATGTTCTTTAACCATAATTTTCATAATTAGCTGAGCGTTTGAATTGTATAATTTTGGTAGAGATTTTAATATAATAGTTTTAGATTAAAATGAGATTCTCACAAAAGTATGTACATAATGTGAACGCTTTTATAATCTATTGGATGTTCAATTACTAACTATACTTATTGTTGATTTCTTTATGATGATAAATAACCTATGATTACATGTACTTAACTAAATAGCAAAATTGAATTTTCAAAACTTCTTTCAGGTTGTTATAGCCATTATGATAGGCTGGGTGTTTGCCGCTGTTCTCACCGGTTCCGGAGCTGTGGTCTCTAACTCTACATCACATTACTACCAGGGAAGGGTGGATGCCAGAGCCGACCTTCTGAAAAAAGTTCCCAGATTCAAAATACCGTATCCGTGTGAGATAATTCGTCATTCATACACCGATAATATATTAGCAGTATTGGCCCAATAAAAGCAAACAATTTAGTTATAACGGCTGATCAGAGTAACGGATTGCAACGGCCGTTACTGACGATACCAGCCGGTATAAAACCGGTATTGGCCCAGTAATGTTATGTTTACTGCGTATACGTGTGCAAGGCATAAGTCATATATATTTACTTTACTTTTTATGTAGATTTGAACACGGTTGAATATTATACCCTCTCAACCACACACATCAACTTGAAAGTTGACCTCCGTGTGTGGTGTAATTATGCACATTAGTGATTTTAAAGATATACATGTAGGACGAGTGAACATGTTTGTCTTAATGGGGGGGGGGGTGGGGGATTACTACGTTTGTATAGTACTAAACTAGTTTGCACATGGAAATATGATTTATTCTTTTTGACTTACACAATTCATATTTAATGAGTCAAGTGTAATATATTTTTTTCAAACAACGTAATAGTAATTATTTCTTTGATGAATTTTCTTTAAAAAAAAAAGTTTTTTCTTTTAGTTCAGTGGGGGTATCCCACGTGCAGTCTCTCCGCAGCATTCACAATGATAGTCGTCACATTCACCGGAAGTATCTGCTCTGTCGGAGATTACTACGCATGCGCACACATTTCAGAAGTTGCAAATCCGCCAAGCTATGTCATCAACAGAGGTGAGCAGGAGTAGAATGTTATATATATGATACACATAGCAGTATAAAATAATCACCTGGTAATGTTTCGTATTAACTTAACCCTTTCGGTGCGGGGACCGACTTTAGGCGTCAGAATCTGACGTCTATAGACGTCAGATTTTGACGTCTAAAGTCGATCCCCGCACTGAAAGAACAAAACAATCATAATGGCTGCGGGGAGACCCATGCCATACGTATTGGAATGAAGCGCAAAGAGCTTATTCGGACATTCTTCAAATTTAAAAAAAAACTTTGAACTCCATGGTTTGTAAAAAATATTTCAGTGTTGCAAGGGTTAAATCAATAGGATTATATATATAATCATAATCAAATTATGTTGATATTATGTTTGTTTAAACGTCCCCTTATTCTGTGAAATACGGCTAAGTGGCAGCCTACATGCACAATCCATTATCACAGTTCATCATAGTTTAATAAAAAAACGTATGAAAATGCTTACAACGGCTTAAATTCCAAGATATTTGTTCAGGCCTAATCATAAATGTTGATGGAATAAATTTCACTTACAAATTGGTTTCACATTGTATTTGGCTTTGATATATATATAATTTGTCCCTTTGGATATTAAAGGGTGTATCTGCCACTTTACAAGGTGGCAGATACACCCTTTCATATCCGAGGGGATGACATAGTTTGCATGGTTAGTAACAGTTATGAGAGTGCACATATGTGCACCCTGTGCTTTTACACTGAATCACATGTTATTTGTTTAATATTTATGATATTTCGGTTTCACTGTGTTTTAGGTGCTGTTGTTCACGCAGTCAGTACTTTCCTACATTCTCTTCTGGGTACAGGTAGAAGTCACGGTGTTTTCACACAAAGTCTGGGTACAATAGCCATCACAAAGGTGACAGTGTCATAATACGATATCAAACTGTATTGATGTCACTCACAATACAGCAGAAACATATTCAGTGATTGATTTATAATGCGGAGGTGTAATCCCCCAAAAACATATATCATAAGAGATGTAGTTTCTAATCACATGGTATTTTTAATTCATTGCAAGAATGATTGATGCAGCACATGTACATTTTTAAAGCTCTGTATACAAGGCTATTGCGCCCGAAATAGCCTTGTATTCAGGGCTACATTTGTATGGTTATAACGTTACACTTATTAGTATTACTGATTGATGCAGCACATTAACTTTTTCACAGCCTTGTTTCAGGGCTACATTTTTATGATTATTTATTTACACCTATTACTATAATTTATCCTTACTCACAATGTTATATTTGTAACGTTTACACTTGTTTTGCTGTTGATTGCAGGTCACCAGTAGACGCGTGGTACAGATGTCAGGTGTGATACTGCTGGTCACAGGGGTGTTTGGCAAACTTGGCATTTTGTTGGCTTCTGTGCCCACACCAGTCAGTGGAGCAATCTCATTGATGACTCTTGGTAGGTTTACGTAGTTGCTAGAAGTGATATTTCACATTTTATACTATTACATTAGATTACATGTTAGAGTTTGTGAATGAAATAGTAATAACATTCAACTAAATAACTATATAACATCAAATTTATCACCACAGTTCAGGGTTTATGTATTAAAACACGTAAATAATAAGACAAATATCAGAGCAGACGTTACATATCATGCATAGTGAACCTTGTTATCAGTGCTTATCATCACGTTTTCTTTACTTTAAAATAAATTAATCGTTTTACTGATTTCAAACATCGTATACATGTATTTTATCGCAGTCTAAACAGTTATTCAAATCTGACATAGTAACCACACCAGCAAATCATTTTTGTATCAGCTTATATTTGTACGATAATTATCGATGATATACAGTAAACACAAAACATGTGTATAACATTTATACAATGTCGGCACAACGTCTTTGACGTTGGTCCAACATGGTATAAATGTTATAGCAATGTTTGTTTGTTTATTGGGTTGTAGTTGAACCCTTAAAAAGCTACGTTTATCTCATTTAAATTTTCACCCACTTGAAAGTGTGTTTCGCTACCGCGACCCACAGCTTCAAGTGGGTGAAAATCATTGATATTTATTTAATTTGAGAGCAAATCTTGATATTTAAACCGTTATTTTATTACCAAGAACTGTGATTTCATTGTCTAATAAAACAAATGAAAAAATGAAAACAGGTCTGTAGTCGTGAATAGCGGCGAAAGAGTTAATAGTATCAGAAGTATTGTATGGGAATGTCACTCCGTTGAACCAATGTTAGTTCAATCCCCGCACACCGTATGCGACGCTGACCCAGCATTAAAACAACATTATTTTGACATCTCGTGATTGCTAGATATATGCTAAAATAGCGTTATATTCATCATATTATATTGTCAGCCTACATGTCACAGTCTGCTATGTGAAAATAGCGCTCAATTCATCATATTTTATTCGCAGCAAAACACAAAACTTTTGTATACCATTTGTACAACGTCGGCCCAACGTCTTCGCCGTTGGTCCAACATTGTACAAATGGTATACAAATGTTTTGTGTTTGCTGGGTTGTCAGCCTACATGTCTGCTGTCGGAATGTCCTACCTGCAGCATGTCAACCTCAACTCCACCAGAAACATCTGTGTGATGGGTGTCAGCATAATAACAGGGCTGTTTGTGTCGTCATGGGTGATAGACAATCCACGCGTCAGGCTAGGTAAGTTTCACCCTCAACCCTTTCACCACTGAAGCCCGGTTTTATGTGCTGAATGCCATAGCATTCAGAACATAAAAACGGGCTTCAGTGGTGAAAGGGTTAAAACGCTGAAATATTAGTGTACAAATGATGGAGACCGAAGGGTTTTTTCAATTTGATAGCATAATGATGTCTCAGTCAGCTCTTTCTGCTTCATTTGAATATCTATGTTATGGGTCTAAGGCCATTGTAAATTGAACCCTTAGGGCCTACAAGGCTAAAATATTTTTGTACAAATCATAGAGACCAGAGGGTTTTTTCAATTTGAAATCATCATAAATGTCAGTTGGCTGTTTCCGCTCCATTTGAATACCTATGTTATTGGTCTACCGCTATTGTAATTCTCTAAGTGCAGGATAGCCTTTAGACGTGAGAATATGACGTCTATCTAGACGTCAGATTCTGACGTCTAAAATCGACCCCGCACTGAAAGGATTAATGAGTGAAGATTTGTCCATAAATACGACTATGTAAAGTGATGTCAAATAACAAAGAAATATTCCATTTAATATTCCATATAAGTTTCAATGTGATTTCACCCACTTGAAGTTGTGTCTCGCTACCGCGATCCACAACAAAAATGTACTGCCATGAGTTTAGCATAGTACCGACATAGTTCAATACAAATGTTTATGTTAATGTCACGGTTTTTAATCCGGCCTCACTTTACTTATACCGTATGTGCTGTGTTTACACACCATTAGCCAGATTAGTAGAGATTCTTGAAACAGTAAATTTTAAGAGAGGAAAAGTATAATCAGATGTAATTAATTTGATACACTTGATTAGCAAATTTGAATCAACAATTCAGGTGCAACAGAAGCGCAATTTTTTTCGTTACAAATGTTGTCTTGCGAAGCCAAAAGGCAGTAGCTGCTTATACTTTTCTAGTAAGCCGCTACCACTGGCCTTGATCTTGCAAAGCATTACTCACAAACGGATGTCATTACAGCCCCCCCCCCCCCCCCATGGTGATCTCTTGTTTTTATTTTCTCAGGACCACCAGGTGTTCACGAGTTGTTTTCTGGGTTGTTAAGCTCAGCCACTCTGATTGGTGGTGCTCTCTGTATTATACTGGATAACATTGTACCTGGTGAGTTCACTGTTTTTTAAAAAAACGCAATCGTGGTATAATATAGATTATAACAGAGAATTAGAGCAATATAGATGTATGATTATACCTAGCAGACACAAGAAGTTGAATCAATGTTGGTTTAGCGTTGGTCCAACGTCGTGGACGGTGGACCAGCGTTAAGCCAACATTGGTTCAACGTCTTGTGTCTGCTGGGCATATTGTATAATACACGCCTCGTCAAAACATGCTTGATATGACACTGCATTTCGTCGCCAAGCCCTGCGAGAAGCAGATACAGCAAACAAGAGGCATTTATCGCATACGTCGCTGGGGCAACGTTAAACCAGCATTGTTTCAACGTATTGTAGGCCTATCTGTCGTGGAAAAGAATACAATATAAAGTGTTATTGTATTGTTTCAGACATTGGTGGGAAACATAAAGAATAACAAATCGAAACAAATTTACAGGCATCTTGTTATTCTAAATAATTTAGACTTCGAATCTTTTTTATGCACTTATGGACCATGAGAAGTTATCACCATTAGTATGTAGTATGTTGCCCGCCTGATAGTCTTTAGTTTACCCAGATAATTAGAACAGGTCTATGGTTTGCCTAGATAGAGGACTCACAGAACCACCTGGTGAATAATAGAGCCACCTGGTGAACAGATGACTGTTATTGTTAACTTATCTTAATCCAGTAAGCACAAGCCGCTCATCCAATGTTGTTCGATTGTTGCGCCAACGTTGCAGACGTTGGGCCAACATAAAAACGGCAGTGGGTCAACGTCCCGTGTTTTTTAGTAACTAATACCTAATCCTAACTTATTAATGATCTTAATGAAGAACAATCCCATTAAATAAAGAAACATTTGTATCACATTTATACAACGTCGGTCCAACGTCTTCGACGTTGGTCCAGCATTGCATAAATGTTACACAAATATTTTGTGTTTGCTGGGATGTGTTAATTACTATTTTTTCGTACATAAGATGACGCAATTCACGGAACTCATAAATGGATGAGAACATCTTCACTGCCAGAGAGACCTGACATCTATGACTTACCGGTGTGTGAGAGTCTACTACAGAGCTGGTGGTGGACACGCTACATTCCATTCTGCTCCAATTTTTCAAAGTATTATACGAAGAAAAGACGTGATAGTGATGTTGGTGAGCAGAGGACAGGAACTCGTGTACCAAGAGTACCTAGTACACATAGTGTACTCACAACAGATACACAAATCTAGTAACTTCTCATGCGTGATCGAATTGTCTTTTTGACACTACCATTACCAATTTATGTCAATACATATTTTAATATTAAATGTCTGTCTTATTTTTCTAACAAAATTGACTTGTCATTTCCAACTTCAAGTGAAAATAAATTGACAATTACATGTATTTCAAGATTGTGGGTTGCTGGGATGGTTGCTACATGTAGTTGTGGTACGTAAGTTGTGACCTCCTCCCCTCTACCCTTTGTATTGATAACTCATTGTGGAGTTGTTGCGTCTGCTACATTCTGCATAGCATGGTACATAATCAACTATAGTCTACACATACCATACAAGAGAGGCTGACGCCCCCACGAGTCTGGCCATAATCTTCCGCCGTATTACAAGTGGTTTATCCTGGTTCCTCCGCTCAACAGCGGTGCTAATGCAGCTTTCGCATCAGTGAGCAGTCATTGATGTAGCCGCGATAGGGCCTTAAACTACCAACTCTTGTAGGTCTCACGTTTGGTATGAATGGAGTTACCCTCAACTATTGTCACTCACTTAAATGATCATCCAAGTAGAAAAGTGACTTCAAGCCTACTTCTACTTCAATTAAAAAATATAATATGTGATATCTCAATGCCAATCTCAGTGTTTTTTTATTTATTGGAAGGATTATATAATCCATGACGACTTATTTCACGTGATCATCCATATACAAAATGTATATTTAACTTATTATAATTTAAAATTCGCAAAAATGTTGTTTGAAGGCCATCAATTAATTATGGTAAAAAAGTAAGGGTACTGGGGTGGTTGTAAGTGGTAGTACTTCTCACCCACAAGGGAAGTTCATTAGGTTTTTCCTATCGCATACTGAAACAGATATTGCATACTAGTCAAAAACAACAATTTTATCCATGGTACATCGGTTCCTCCGCTTAACAACGGAACTAATTCTCATCACTGCCGTAGGAAACTAGTCCGGCTATAGATAGTTTTTATCTGTGGACTATTTGTTGACTATTTTAACGTGGGTATTTACCCGTTCTTTTTCAACATAAAGTTATATAGAATGTTACTTATTTACATAGTTAGTAAGTTAACACTACAAAACATTACGTTCTTATTTAGTTGTTCTTTACATCATTAAGCCAATTTCATAAATATTGATCAACCCCCCCCCCCCTCCTCCCTCTTGATTACCCCGGTCTGTACCAGTGAATGCCTTGAGCTTAATTTGCTCCTATCACCACGACCAGGGAAGTTATAGCCTATAATCATGCACATAGTATCTATTATCTCCATGCTATAATGATCTATACGCCACTCAGCGTCCTTAGTGGGGTCACACAGAGTCCCGAGGACCTCCATCAATCAGTCAGCTATTTGGTAGCAGACCTTGATCTTGTTGACATGGCGATGAAAATTTACAGTGACGATCCACTCGTTACAACGCATTAGGGTTCAATGTAAAGAGATGGCTCTGAGCTGGCTGGCGGGGTTTCCGCGTAGTTGAATGGCTTCGCCTCGGCGTGAACGGGTGGTGGTGTCGTAAAAATGCTCTCTAACATTCGGCAGTAAAGACATTCCGCATTAGATAACATTGCCCAGAGACTGGTCGGTATTCTCGGCAATCAGGAGCGACGTCAATACGCATTTACCTAGTTGGCCAAAGAGAACGCATGACATTTTCTGTTGTGGTTATTACAACGGCACTACAGACCAGTGACCTTGAACCCCAGTCACACCAAATCTGCTTAATAGAGACAAAATGAATCTGTCAACGACCTCCATCAGGATTACATTAATGTTGGGTTACGAACGTGACATAATATTTGCGTTGCCTTATGCAGAATTTTTCAGGGGTCGAAGTTGCAGTTCACTTCCCTTTACTAGCATATGCAAGATATCTCTGTAATAATGATCGATTTCAACAGATTAATTTATAATCTTTTACACTAGTTTACTAATTTCCACGGCGCAAATAAAATAATAAAAGGCCTATAATTTATCGGAGGGTTATAAATGTATCATCGGCATCACTTTAGTTATTAAGTAGATAAGTTGTCGCTCATCTTATATTGTCCCTTTACAGTAGAGAAAATTTAGGTTAATTACAATTTAAATGTGCATTGGTGACCCTATGGATCGAGGCCTATGCTTGCGCAAAATATAAAGTTGATCCATCAATGACAAGGTAGGCTGCATAACCGTGACATTAATGCATGTCCCATTCTTGTAGTAAAATACCCCCCCCCCCCCATAAAAGGAATGCGTATAGGTCACGTTTAATATGGGCTTTGCACCATATTATGTGGTCTCTGTCTTGAAAAAGTGTACCGTTTTCAGGATAATGTGTCAAGAATGCGGATATGGTTTCAGAGTGTACAAACCCCCAAGGAAAAAAATAATGAAAACCCTGATAACGGTCAGCCCTAAAACACGTTGATATACGTTGGCCCATAGACGCCAAGAATAAAATAAATTAAAATGATTATTGCGTGCCCACGCAATAATAATGCGTGTTCACGCAATGACTAATGCGTGCCCACGCAATGATCAGTGCGTGCCCACGCAATGACTCATGCGTGGCCACGTAATAATAATGCGTGGCCACGCAATAATAATGCGCTCTCACGCAATAACTAATGCGTGGTCACGCAATAATAATGCGCGGTTACGCAATGATCAGTGCGTGCCCACGCAGTGCCACGCATTGACTAACGCGTGGCCATGATTATTGTGTGCCCACACAATAATAATGCGTGCCCACGCAATGATAATGCGTGCCCACGCAATAATAATGCGTGCCCACGCACCAACTAATGCGAGCCCACGCAATGATCAGTGCTTGTTCACGCTATGACTAATGCGCGCAATAATAATGCGTGGCCAAATGAAGTGGCCAGCCGCTTGTGAATCCCCTCTTGAGTCCTTGACTTGTGAGCAGACTTTATAGACTGGGTTAAAATGGTTAATTATTAACTTAATAGCCTACGCCTACATGCACGTAAAAGTCACTGCGTGGGCACGCATCAGTTGGCACGTGGGCACGCATTATTATTGCGTGGCCACGCATTAGTCATTGCGTGGGCACGCACTGATCATTACGTGGGCACGCACTGATCATTACGTGGCCACGCATTAGTCATTGCGTGGGCACGCACTGATCATTGCGTGGGCACGCACTGATCATTGCGTGGGCACGCATTAGTCATTGCGTGGGCACGCATCATTATAGCGTGGGCACCCATTAATCAGTTTAGTTTAGTTTATTCCTGGCCATTCCTGGTCTCTATGGGCCACCGTAGTGATGGGCCCAAGCATGACAGTAAAGTAGATAATTCCCGCAAACTTGACGATGTGATGCAGTCATTGGATAATTCATATATTCCCCTCATGGCGGGGCTGGTATCCATATCCACTCGACTGAACTCCACCGTACTCGGCTTCATCTCTGTCTGCAAAGCCAGAGGGCAGGATATGCTCACTTGTAAAGTAAGTAGATACTGCTTTTTGGCTTTGCACGGCAGCTCTGTTCCCAATTGCTCATTCGTATGCGTCGTTTACTGAACGAGATTTCTACACAGGTCTATTTCTCCCTGTAACTTATTCAACGGCACATCTCCTTCCATGCAGCTAATACTCTAGGTACGAAATTCTCTCGTGTTTTTTCTCGATGACTACAAGCTAAAAATTCAAACAAAATTTCGATTTTTCACACAAAATAAGCTGCACATTAACCATGCAGAAACAGAGGCAACTGTTTTTAGGCGGAAGATATCAACATAACTAGGTTGTCAAATATGCAGAGTTTACCCAGTTTGAATCAAAGTAGATCTAATTTCTGAACGTAGCTGTATATTTAATAATTTGAATCTAGTAATTGCAATGCAAGCGGTTTTAATTTGTTTAAGCGAATGAGAAAATGTCATCTGGTAAATAGTAGGATCTATTCTACGTAGTCAGTAGCCTACAACAATAAAGTTATAAACTGATTGATTAACCCTTTAACCGCCGGTGTCACATATATTCGGGTTTTCAATTTTTATTAGCACCTTATGTACCACCTTTTAAACACGTTAAAGATAAACTGTGACATCAATCAGCAATATTTGAAAACAGTTGACCTCCATTTTATCAAATCTGAATAATTTTCACTCACTTGAAGTTGTGGATCGCGTCAGCGAGACACAGCTTCAAGTGGGTGAAAATTCAGATTGAATAATTTGGCGGTTAAAGGGTTAATTGAGAGACGAATTAGTTGATATACATGATTTATGGAGCATGCTTCTACCAATGCTTAATCGAGCAATAAAAATATATTTTCTGTGTCCTAAAATACTTGAATCTTGAGACAGAGGAAGAATAAGCTGTAAAGTATACCATATGAAGAATAATAATAATGTCTTTAAGATGTGTAGTTTATTAGCCATTAATGGGAGCCGGTCACGGGCATGTAAAAATATAAATTTGGTAATTTATAAAATTGATATATCATACCACGAGGGAATATTACTAATTATGGATCGTATTATCATATCAAACATTTAATGACAAAACATATTGTACATGATACACCTACCATTACTTTTGCAAGATAACTCATTGATGCGCGAGACACTAGGTCAACAACCCTCACATTTGGAGAGACAACTTTAATACTAAATGAATTATTGTGCTCATAATAAAATTATTACCTAATGAATTATATGTGTTATTAGATACAACAGTTTGATAACTAATGCCATTCAATTTGACTTTGTTTTACTATTTTATATAATATGGTGTGTGTGACGCATGTGGAATCTGTTTGCTGTACTTGTTTGGTACGAAATAAAGACATTATTATTATTATTATTGCTCTTCACACAAGACAAGACGGAGCAGCTGCCGTTCTCCCCAGCAAACAGCAGAGTCGGACCATATGATGATGAAATGCTGGGCCAGCATAGCAGGCGATGGACCAGCATTACAGCAACACCGGGCCAATGTGACATTTTTGCTGGTCGGGTCTCAAATCCCCAACAATCTCTATCCTCAAGTTTTTTTCCCATTTCTTAATTCGGTATCTTTCTTGACCACATGCTGTAGCAAGCCAGACGTTTTTCTATGTGAATGATTATCGTTTTCAAGTGTTGTGTTACGGACAATTGATAGAAAATCAGTATCAAGCTAAACAATATATTGTGGCATTTATTATTACTTATCCTGTCATTTGTACTTTTTTCATTTTTCTTACCACAAAGTGTATGTAGTCAAAACGGACTACAATGTTTCCAAGGCATCGTTATGAGAGAAATCTCATTTAAACATGCTAAAATATATCCGTATGATTATAAAGAAACACTGTGTTATTTATAATTAATTATCTTGTCATTTGTACTTAAAATTACTTTTTACATTTTTCTTACGAGCAAACTATAGTCAAAATAGACCTACAATGTTTCAGAGACATTGGTAAGAGAAGAATCTCATTTAATCATGTCAAAATGTATCAGTATCAGTACAAAAACAATACCACATTCATCTCATCAAAGTGCAATTAATTTGGAACATTTCACAACACACCCCAGCATATCATGCGTTTATTCTGATAGTAGTTCAAAACTCTTACACTGTACCAGTAGCTGCTTTGTTAGGTCGTACGTCTCTCATGTCATCGATGGAGCAGATGCCGTACTTCCCCAGCAAACAGGAGAGGTTCATTTAATGTTGACGCTATGCTGGGCCAGCGTCGCAAGCGATGGTCCAGGATTACAACAACATTGGGTCGATGTGCCATATTTCCTGGGTCGCGTCTCAAATCTCCAACAATCTCTTTCCTCGAGCTTTTTCACGCTTCATGTTTTCAAATTGACCACATGCTGCAGCAAATCAGACGTTTTTATATCTGTATTCGCTAAGATCATTTGATTTATTAGCAATGAAATGCACAGAATGGTAATTTGAATGTTTATCATTTTTCAATTGTATGATTAAATTGTAAAAAATGGTATTTCTAACCTGTCATATTTCTTATAAGCAAACTACAGACCAAATGGACTTTACTCACAATGTTAAGAAAGAAATATCGTTTAATTATGTTCAAATGTGTCTGTATGATTCATGTGATTATAACAAAAACAACACCACATTAATTTATCTCAGCAATGTGCAATTAATTGGGAACGTTCAACAACACTTCTTGTTACCGTAAACATAGTAAATGCACATATTTTTGTTAAAAATCAAGGCTCCTTGTGAATGAGAGATTATGTTGGAAAAAATGTCTAAATATTGTGACACCCTGGTATCCAAACACCACGATGTTGATGCAGCTGCTACTACCTTTTGACTTTGCAGATACGAGCAGCATTCTTGCTGACTGTTCACTTGGACATGCCCATGACCAATCGCACCGTGATTTCCATGGTGATATTCCAGTAAACAGGAGACTTTGACGTTGGCGTTTAATGCTGGACCAGCGTCGGAAACGGTGGGCCAGCATAAAGCCAGCATTTGGTTAACGTCTCGCAGTTTCTGAGACCGGTACTGCGGGAAATGGACAAATAATAACAACACTTGACGTGGCGTCCTTCAATTCAAAATGGTATCGCAGCAAACAAGATACGTTGACCAAGCGCTGGTATGATGTCATAATGGGAACATTTTACCAACACTGGATCAAGTTATACAATGTATATTGGGGTGCTGCTGGTTAGATGGCTGATCTTGTGTTGGTATTTATAGTGAAATGATTGCCATCTTGATTGTAATAGCAGGGAAATGGAGCATGTGAATATACACATATAAATACCACACATGTTCCTCACAAATGAATGAATGAATGAATAAATGAATGAATGAATGAATGAATGAATGGATGAATGAATGAATGAATGAATGAATGAATGAATGAATGAATGAATGAATGAATGAATGAATGAATGAATGAGTGAGTGAATGAATGAATGAATGAATGAATGGGGTTTTTATGCCACTTTTGTGCACATAATTAGAGGCTGAGCTGGGCAGGAGAACCTCCTGAGAAAGGTGAGATGAATGGGATGACACTGCCCTCTAGACACAAATGTCGAAACTCTAACCGAGCTCGCTACCTCTCGGCTCCTCAAACTATTGAATTTTTATTAGTGATTTTCCACACAACATACCTACAGGGACGCGTTCTGAGATTTACTCAAAAAGTCCTTTTTATTAAATCACTTGAACATGGTGAAGAACACACAATGCTTTGTCAACAAAGCTTGTTTCTACAAACCTGAACTGCTAATATGGAAGTTGAATTGTGATAAACAAACAACATAAAACATAGACATACAAACATTTAATTTACCATGTTTATGTCTGACACTTTATGTAAATGCTTTTTGTTAATACGCAATTTGCAATGTAGGCGTACTATGACGTCTGCGGGTAAAACTTCATGGACCTTGAAGCCATACAATGTTGGTATGGAAAGAAAGACGATGCGTTTCTCATTCATTTATAATGATTCTCTAGATATTGCTATTCCGACTTGGATCGTGCCTGCAAATTTAACAGGTTGGTTCAACGTAGGCGTAGCGTCACAAGACGCTGCGCCCACGTTAAGCCATCTTGTTATTCTAGCGCACCGTCGACGATGTACATGTATGGCTTGATCTTTCAGAGAAAGACAAAGCTGATACCAGTCAATCCTCTTGATGGATGTCCATCCTGCTTTTCAGCTCCACTGGAACAAACAGTAGCAGGCAGGTGGGGAAAGCTGATATGGACCGTTTGGGTGATAAATGGGCGGTAGATAATCTTGTTTAGGTGAGCGTCGCATATTATAACCCTTAACCCATTAACCGCCGGTGTCGCATATATTCGGGTTCATAATATAATAAATAATAATTTTCACTCACTTGAAGTTGTGGATCGCGTCAATACAAATGTTTTGTATTTGCTGGGAAAGGCCAACGTTTTTTTTCAATTGGAAATCACCATAAATGACATCTTTCCGCTTCATTTGAATACGTATGTTATGGGCATGCGAATCTGACGTGTAAAGTTGATCCCGCGCTGTAAGGAAGTACTGGATAGACAAGTACATCTGAGTCTTCATCCGTTGCACATCGAGTTCCGGGGAGGAACCCTGATAATGTGGTGCGCGTTACCGCCTCCTTGTGACCAAGAGGTAGCGTGCTTAGCCTCAGAGACCATGGCTGAAATGTCGATTTCTGCGGGGGGCTGCTTGCTGTATTCTACACGTCCCGCCTTCGCCACAGGTATTTGTTTTCTAAAAAGCAACAAACACGCGATATACCAAAAGTGGCGTAAAATCCCATCCATCCATCCATCCATCCATCCATCCATCCATCCATTCATCCATCCATCCTCATATCCATCCATCCATCCATCCATCCATCCATCCATCCATCCATCCATCCATCCATCCATCCATCCATCCATCCATCCATCCATCCATCCATCCATCCATCCATCCATCCATCCATCCATCTATCCATCCATACATCCATCCATCCATCCATCCATTCATTCATTCATTCATTCATTCATTCATTCATTCATTCATTCATTCATTCATTCATTCATTCATTCATTCATTCATTTATTCATTCATTCATTCATTTATTTAATTATGCATTCATTCTACCATTCGTTCGACCGTTCGCTCGTTTGTTCGTTCGTTCGCTCGTTCCTTCATTAATTCATTAATCTCTTTATTCATCCATTCACTCATTCATATATTCATTCATTCAGTCGTTCATTCGTTCGTTCGTTTGCTCGGTCGTTCGTTCATTCGCTCGTTTGTTTGCTTGTTTGTTCATTACATCGGGTTCCAATGGGCATAACATTTTCGTTTAGTAACAATCGAACATATCCTGATTTAAGATGATTTAAATATATATATTTCTTATTTTTATTGATTTTAGAGATTTTTATACATATATATATATACCTGTAAATGTGTAAATGCAACATTGATTACGCCAAATAATAATTAAGTAGCATAAATGCAGTATCCTTCTTGAAAACTATCATTTAAAATTATTTGTACAATTTGTCGTCAGCAAAACTTGGTGTGCATGTAGGCCTATACACATGAACAACAACAACAAAAATTTCCACGAATTCCCTGCTTCTGTCAAATCGCAATCCGTCTTTATTTACCCAAAGGAAATTACAGAGGTTTCAGACTTTAAAGGATAATTGATTCCACAGAAGTGCTGATCACAAACGTCAAAGTACCCTTCGCTTTTGCGGTTAGCTTTCAGGAAAGACCCTGATCCACTGACTTTTTTGTTTACAAAAGATACATGTAAGTAGAAGTTAAATAAGCATAGCTTGTTTTAAAATTGATAAAAGCAGTAGGCTATGTTCTCCAGAATCAGAGAAGTAACATTTCACAAAATAAATAAACTGTTTTCATACTTCTTACACTCTTGCCATTAAATCGGTGTCAGAAGCTGGTCTTTGTCACCGATGATCAATCATCCGATCCCCACATTTGGCCAGCACTCCCAGTAATAAGAGGTCTCGCCCTCCTGTTCAGTTCTCAGAAGGAACTGGCGCGTGATCTTCAGCGATCAGTCCAGACGGTGTCACTGGTGCCAATTATCATCAGTACTACTCTGTAAAGCCAACAGGCAGTAACTGCTTACTAGACACGTAAGCAGTTATTACCTTTTGGCTTTACACGGCAGGGTAGACCAGGGGCACATGGCCAGGGCGACGTCAGTTTTGATATAGCATACCAATACACAACAAGCATGGGTCTGACAAAACAAACTGGCAGAAATATCGGACGTTCACCCACGTCAACCCAATTTTATACTAATATTATTGTTTTAATTGCTTTACATCACTATCAAAATATACAGTTGAGAATTTTGCCGTTACATTAAAATGTTTTTGTTTTGTTTTATTAATCAATTTCAACAAGCCCAAAATTTGTTTAACATGATCAATATACTCTTAATCTGGGGATTATTTGATATTTTCAATTATTCTCTAAACATGAAACTCTAAATGCAAGTTTCTAATATAAAAACTCTCATCTCATTGTAGTCAATATAAAGATGATTAGAGATTTCATTATGATTCAAATATCGAATCTCTACTTCCTATAGATTTCGATTGAATTGAAATGAATGATGTATGATGAGTGATGTATATGGACTAGACAGTTACAACATAGCATATTGTGGAAACCACAATTTATATTATGTAGGTAGATCTTGAAAACATCCCCAACCTCCCCCAGATACATTCTGCAATGAAAAGACAACAAACAGTAAGCTAACTATTTACTTGTTATGTAACCAGTTGCTGCTAGTTTCACGATGTACCAAAAGTCTCTGAAACAAAACTTATAAATGAAGCTTTCAGCCACAGATTGGGCCCAATCAAGACTTGGCCTCTATTAATCATGTCAAAAATAGCATTTAGAACTAATTAAAATAATTAAAAGATTATGGTAATTCATCGGACGTTGGGGTCGAGATCGCTCTCAGTCATTGCCATGTTGAAAAACGTTGATTTTTCCCGGGTAAAATAAATACGACAATCGTCCACGGTTGCTCTCTATTCTCTGACGTGTTTGAGTGTTTTGTAATTTAGGGGTTTATTACACTGCTGCAGTAGCACTCTCAGTCATATAGACACAAATATTCAGAATTTCTGAAGATATTACCTCAGCCTTTACAGGAAGTCACAATTCTTTAATAATTATGTTGCATTGTAAAGAAATGGGATTTCTGGTAATCTCATCTGAGCAAAGACACCATGGGAATTCTCTGGTCTGTTGCTTGGCCGCTATGTTCTGACTGATATCGGTTTCCTGGGGCGTAGTGTTCTAGCTAATAGAAGTATGTAATTTTGTGTCTAACAAATTGTAACATGTTAATGTAGTGATCATGGCACTGGTATGTGTATTATCTCGCATAGAGCAAAATATATTCAATATAGTTTGATATTTGTTTGTTCTAAAAAAGTATATTTGTTTTAGAAAAATTCATCGTGTTTGGAGTAATACACGTTGACATTTACAAAAGGGTCATGCGCTGTGTCAAAACCGTTCTGTATGGCAAAATATTATGTGGATTTTAGAAAATATGGCAAAATTGCTTTACATGTGATTTTACTGCGACAGCTTCAGCATTCATATCTTTATAAATATTTGTTGAAAGAAATCATATTTTCACTTCCATATCACGCCTCAGGATTCATTATTATTTGTACATGCTATCGTCAGATGTAGGAATCAAAATTAATATTATACACCTTTTTATTCTTAAAAACACATATCAACTCAGGTCGGATATCAAATTATTGTAATGTAGTATTTGGTTGCAGATCAAACTAGACAAAACATACTGCCAGTTTTCTGTGTGGATCGTCAAATAACATTTGTCATTTCATTTACCCCTGAATTTCCTGCCATTACTGAGAGCACTTGGAATTCAATAGGTCAGTCAATATTTTCATTACCCAGATTTGTCAGTTCTCGTTTCTCAAAGTCAAGGTCATTGGCGATATATCGAAACGAAAGGTGCCCCACAGTGATCGACTCCTCATACAACAAAAAACACGTTGATTTAACGCTGCACCAACTTAATTCGACTACATTTCTAGCTTGATTGGAAAATGTTTTCTTTGTTTCTTCGTCTGCATGTTTTGAATGAGAACATTTTAACTATAATGTAAAAAAACTGCCGTTATCTTCAATTACATCTATGCAGTAAAATAAATGTCACGGATTCTATATTTTTCCTGGGACTGACCATGTTATATATATATACTGTATTGTTAATATTTGTATAAACATGATTTTAACTTTACATGTATGTCGATGATACATGTACCACAATGCAGCTTGACGAAAGATTGCATTAAATTCATTTTTACAGTTAAAAAATTAGATACTGTACATAATGAAAATAAAATTGATGATATTTTCAGATTATCAGCATATTGCTAAAGTTAGGGAATGGGGACAAAGCTCTATACTTCGCTGTTTAAGGCAGCATATACTTTAGCAAAAAACGAAATGTACGTTCACATCGTATCCAAATAAACAAAAAACAAATCAAATATGTATAGATATGTTTTAATTAACATTGGTTTGTATAACTGTTTATTCTGCGTGCATCGATCAACATTCACAAACAAATTAGAACAAAATGCATCTTAACTTCTTCAAAGACGCATCAAGTTAAAGGGATTCAACCAATGTCATCATAATTATCATATAATTATCGCAGTTGGCGCAGTTGGAATTCTAAAATTAAATCATTAGGTTTAACTTAAATAATCTATTAGTATCTTATTAAGTTTTTGCATATAGAATAAAAGTATCATGATAAAGCACAGTATATATCACCAATGTGAAAACTATTTTGATATGTTTCTTTGAATTAAGCTGAAAATCACTTAACAGTTTAGAGAAGGACTCTAGAGGTTAGGATTAGTATCTATCACGATCAGAATTCACCTATAATATCGTCAAATCAATGTAAATTTCCACAGAATAATTTGGTTTGTGGAGGGTAAGTTATAAGCAAATAGACGGAATCGGTTTTGTGCTTAAATAACGTACCCAAGTAATGACATTTTCCTTGTACACGAAGAATCAAGCTAATTCGTTCAGTGATAGCAAAGTGATATTGAGTATTGTTCAATGTAAATGGCTTTAGGAACGATTGTGTGACAGAAAGAAGGGACAATCCATTTGTTTAACCGCTCTTACGCATTAGACTAATCGTCGTCTTCAAGGTTAGTCACGGGGAGCAGGGAACATCAATGTGTTCCCTGCCATTGCATTCTTGGCGAAATTGTTTTTCTCAGTAATTTCTCGCTACTGCTCTGTACATATAATTCCGCGATTAGTGTTGTTTTTCCTTCTCGTGACAAGAAAATATGTTAATTTTCGGATTTTGTCTTCATGGATAACAGTTGTGTAGATAATTACATACATAGTCATGTGGGGCGTAGTTTGTCAAATTAATGATCTATCCCAGCAAACACAAAGCCCCCACCGTTGTTATAATGGTGGCCCATCGTCAACGACGCTGGCCCAGCATTAACTCAACATTAGGTAAAAAATTCAGTAACAGCTTTGCTTCGTCAATAAAGGGATTAAATATGTTAATTTTCGGATTTTGTCTTCATGGATAACAGTTGTGTAGATAATTACATACATAGTCATGTGGGGCGTAGTTTGTCAAATTAATGATCTATCCCAGCAAACACAAAGCCCACCGTTGTTATAATGGTGGCCCATCGTCAACGACGCTGGCCCAGCATTAACTCAACATTAGGTAAAAAATTCAGTAACAGCTTTGCTTCGTCAATAAAGGGATGCAGTGTCTGTAAATTCAAGTAAGTTTGATCCAAAGTCTCTCTTCTCATCAAACACAAGACATTGAGCCAATGATGATTTAATGTTGATCCAACGTTTACGACGCTGGTCCAACATTGAGTCGATGTATTGTATTTGCTTGCATAGTCTGTGTTAGTTACTGAAATATTCTAATAAATCGGGATCATCGTCCCGGGGATGCTCCCTGTCTTGTATCCGGACGACGGAATGTGCCAATAATACTCAGTAAGCTCGTTGATCGTATTGTGAACCATGGAGCAGGCTACTTGACCCACATGAGTTTTCTTAACAACCAAAAATGAGACGTTGGGCACTAGTCTGGTAAAGGTTGGGGAAACGTCTGCGACTATGCCACGGCGTTGTTGCGGCGTCCGGAATCGTGAAAGAATTCGAGCCGTCCATTTATTGTGTCTGGCTCCGCGCCATGTCTTATTGTACATGTATTAGTGGCATCATTTCCTCAATACATTATGCTCGGTCCAATCCCAGTGAATTCACGGGGTAAACCATGGGATATAAAATACGTGGCCGTTTTCTAGAATACCTTAGTCAGATCGTACAGGGCATTGCCCTCGATGGTTATGACAACATAAAAGCTCATCAATCAACAACCATTACTGAACTGAACTATTTTTTTGTTTTAGGAGTTATAATCAATACACAGTTTTCTGTTGACCTGTTTGGTCCACTGTGCCATTGCCCACATCAAGATTAACACTAGTTAAGTGCCAGAATTTTGATTAAATCTACGAAACCAGCTAAATTGAATGAAAGTCAATTGCTGATGTCGAGCTCGGGACAGAGCAATTTATTCTTATTTCGACCCAACTGAAGCACATCCCTAGAAAAATAGTCCATGTGGAATTATACATCAAATGAAATGAGTGATATGCGTCGTAGGCTTACAGTTCATACATATACTAGCTCGGAGAGACAAGTCGACAGGTCGACACCTTGTAAATTTTCTACATCTACTACCCCCAAAAGACAGGTCAACAGGTCGCCACATCTCTCACTTTCCACATCTACCACCCCTTGAGAGACCGATCGACAGGTCGACACATATCCCACTTCATCCATCTACCACCCCAGAGTGACAGGTCGAAAGGTCGCCACATAATTCACTTCATCTATCTATCACCCCGGAGAGACAGGTCGACAGGTTGCCACATCTCTCACTTCTTACATCTACTACCCTGAGAAACAGTTCTACAAGTCGCCACATCTCTCACTCCATCCATCTACCACCCCAGAGAGACTGGTCGACAGGTCGCCACATCTCTCACTCCATCCATCTACCACCCCAGAGAGACTGGTCGAGACGTCGCCACATCTCTCACTCCATCCATCTACCACCCCAGAGAGACTGGTCGACAGGTCGCCACATCTCTCACTTCATCCATCTACCACCCCAGAGAGACTGGTCGACAGGTCGCCACATTCTCACTTCATCCACATACTACGCCGAGAGACATCTCTTCCCATACAGATAATACTCTAGATTAGAAATTCCCTCTTTTTTTTTTGTCAACGACTAGAAGTTTCAAAACACAATTTCCTTTTTTCACACGAAATAAGCTGCACATTATCCTTGCAGAAACTGAGGCAGTTGTTTTTAAAATAAATATATCAACACTATTGAGATATCAAATGTGCATGTATCACATCAATTATCGAATTTGAATCATAATATATCTAGTTTCTAAACGTGGTTGTATATTTAATAATTTGAAACTTGTAATTGCAATGCAAACGGTTTCAACATGTTCAAGCAAACAAAAATATGTCATCTGGTGAATATAGTAGGGCCTACCTAATAAATACACCAATAAACTGATTGATTATTGAGAAACGAATTTGCTGACTTACATGATTTAGGGAGCATGCTTCCACCAAAGCTTAATCGATCAATAAAAAATATTTTTTCTGTGTCCTAACATGCTTGAATCTTGACATAGGTCACGTTTCTGCACATATATAGGCTGAATAATTCATGATGAAGAATAAGCTGTAAATCATGACATTGCCCTCCACACAAGTCTAGACAGAGCAGCTGCCGCTATCTCCAGCAAACGGCAGAATTTGACCATGATGATGAAATGCTGGGCCACCGTAGCAGGCGATGGACCAGCATCACAACAACACCGGGCCAATGTCACATTTCTGCTGGTCGCGTCTCGAATCCCCAGCAATCTCTATACTCAAGTTTTTTTCCTATTTCCCAATTTGGTATCTTTCTTGACCACATGCTGTACCACATGCTGTAGCAAGCCAGACGTTTTTCTATGTGGGTGATTATCGTTTACAAGTGTTGTGTTACGGACAATTGATAGAAAATAAGTAGCAAGCTAAAGAATTTTTTGTGGTATTTATTATTACTCATCCTGTTATTTGTACTTTTTCCATTTTTCTTACGAGCAAAATGTAGTAAATAAGGACTACAATGTTTCCAAGGCATCGTTAAGAGAGGAATCTCATTTAATCATGCTAAAATGTATCCGTATGATTATAAAGAAACAATGTGTTATTTATCATTAATGATCTTGTCATTAGAACTTAAAATTATTTTTTACATTTTTCTTACGAGCAAACTAGTCAAAATGGATCCACACTGTTTCAGAGACATTGGTAAGAGAAGAATCTCATTTAATCATGTTAAAATGTATCAGTATGAGTACAAAAACAATAGCACATTCATCTCAGCAATGTGCAATTAATCTGGAACATTTCACAACACACCCCAGCATATCATGCGTGTTTTCTGGTAGTAGCTCGATGCTCTTGTACTGTACCAGTAGCTGCTTTGTCAGGTCGTACGTCTCCCATGTCATCGATGGAGCAGCTGCTGTTCTTCCCCATGAAACAAAAGAGGTTGATCAAATGTTGATGCTATGCTGGGCCAGCGTCGCAAGCTTGGTCCTGGATTGCAACAACATTGGGTCAATGTGACATATTTTCTGGGTCGCGTCTCAAATCTCCAACAATCTCTTTCCTGAAGTTTTTCACGTTTCTTTTTTTAATTTGACCACATGTTGCAGCAAACCAGACGTTTTTATATCTGTACTCACTAAGATCATATTGATTTATTAGCAATGCAATACACAGAAGGGTAATGATGTTTTATTGCAGTTAATATTAATACAGGCGAACAATAAATTTATTTTAGCTAGTATGCTGACTAGTCACCGATTTTGAATGTTTACCATTTTTCAATGGTGTGATTAAATTGTGAAATGGTATTTCTAACCTGTCATATCTATTAAAACAAACTACAGTCAAAATGGGCTTTATTTACAATGTTAAGAGTGACATCTCATTTAATTATGTTCAAATGTATCCTATCTGTATGATTCATGTGATTATAATAAAAACAACACCACATTAATTCATCTCAGCAATGTGCAATTAGTTGGGAACGTTCCACAACACTTCTATAGTTACCGCAAACATAGTAAATGCACATATTTTTGTTAAAAATCAACGCTCCTTGAAAAAATATATATTGTGAGTTCTAAATTATGTTGGAAAAAAATGCCTGGGTATTGTGACACCCTGGTATCCAAACACCACGATGTTGATTTAGCTGCATGGTCGATTTTTCGGCCAAATTGAACACGAGGCAACAGTCGCTGCCAATTAGGAAAATGACGAATGGCGCTCGTGGAAGGTCACATTCTAGCGCGCAAAGGTAAAAGGCAAAGTTAAAATGTAAAGTAAAGCAGCTACTACCTTTTGACTTTCTAGGTAAGAGCAGCATAATAATAATAATAATAATAATAATAATAATAATAATAATAATAATAATAATAATAATAATAATAATAATAATAATAATAATAATAATAATAATAATAATAATAATAATAATAATAATAATAATAATAATAATAATAATAATAATAATAATAATAATAATAATAATAATAATAATAAAAATAAAAATAATAATAGTAAATAATAATAATAATAATAATAATAATAATAATAATAATAATAATAATAATAATAATAATAATAATAATAATAATAATAATAATAATAATAATAATAATAATAATAATAATAATAATAATAATAATAATAATAATAATAATAATAATATAATAATAATAATATAATAATAATAATAATAATAATAATAATAATAATAATAATAATAATAATAATAATAATAATAATAATAATAATAATAATAATAATAATAATAATAATAATAATAATAATAATAATAATAAGAATAAGAATAAGAATAAGAATAAGAATAAGAATAAGAATAATAAGAATAATAAGAATAATAATAAGAATAATAATAAGAATAATGTTTTTTTTTATCGAGGGTACAGGTATATCCAAGCACAAATGTGTAAAATCAAGATTAAAAACATATATGCACCAACCCACTGAGCATAGCTCATCTGCCGTGGGGCCCTCACAGATCATTAAATAAATAATAATAATAATAATAATAAACCATACATCGATATTTAGCGTATTACATTATATTAATGTATATAATATATAAAACCTCAAATTATGCAAATCTATACGTTTTACATAATTGGTAAGAAAATATATAATAATAAAATAAAGAAAAAATAGCTATTAGACTTAATGTTTCTAGTAATAATTAAGTTGATATTACATATGTATGAGATCTACACAATTCCCATAATTTATTAACTTATAAATATAATATAAAAGCATTTACTAAAATTTGTTTGTATTATAAATCGGGACAATCTTATTAAAACAAATTACCTAAAAATTATACAAACATTTTGCATATATAATGCAAATACTTTTGAAGTACCGGGGTATTATAATTGATGTAGATACAAATATAATTAATAATAAAAAATAAAAAATAAAAAATCTTATATATATGGAAAATGCATATATTTAAGTATATTTACATAACTCATATTTTTTTTTTTATCAACATATAAAGATAATATGAGGTATTTACATATATACATGGTAAATATGAGAATTATGTACATATATGTATACATTATTTACATTTGTGAGTACAACTAATGCACAATTGCAGGCACAAAATACAAATCTGTAATAAAATCGATCTACTTTGTATTTCCATTTTTATATTCGCGCATGTATTCATTTAATGTTGTTGCTTTACGAGCTTTATCAGAAAGGGAACTCCAGATTTTTGGGCCAATAAACCTCAGGCTTTTGTGATGAGCTGCTGGTACATGTAGTTTATTACTTGTTTTTGATCTTAAGGAGTGATTTGTATATGTGCATGCTGGTTTAAATAAATTAGTTATATAAGCAGGGGTGAGATTGTTTAAAACTTCGAATACCATTGAGGCTTGTTTTTCTTCAACAACCTTATCAAAAGTTTGCCATTGAAGCTGTTTGAACAGAGGATTAGATGGGGAATACATATCAGCATCCAGAATGAGGCGTGCGGCTTGTTTTTTGTAATTTAACTATTGAATATGTGTCAGTTTTCCTACATTGTCCCCATATAGTGCAACAATATTCTAGATGTGGCTTAATATAGTAATTGTAATATAACATTCGCGTCGTTGTGGGTAAATAACGTCTTATTTTTCTGAGTACAGACAGCTTGAAAGCAATTGTTTGTTTTACTTTTTTTATTTGATTATGCCATGTTAAATTATTATCGATAATCACGCCTAAAAGTTTTTCTTGTTTGGTGTTTTGTATTTGCGTTCCATCAAGATTTAAGTTGAGGTCTATTTCGGCTTCTGCCAAACGTAATTCTTTTGCATTTGATAAAATTAACATAGCTTTGGTTTTTTCAAAACTTAAAGCCATGCCATTTTCATAACACCATTTGTTTATACTTATTGCTTCATTAGATAAATGTTCTTTGACGAATTTTATTTATTTGCCGTGGACAGTAATTGTTGAATCATCTGCAAATAATGAGGTTTTACCAGATGTATTTTCTAATGGAAGGTCGTTAATATAAATTAGGAAAAGTAAGGGACCCAAAATAGAACCTTGTGGAACGCCACATGTGTTGGATATTTCACTTGAATATGTGACATTAATTTTAACGGACTGTTTCTTATCAGAAAGGTAGGATTGAAACCAAAGAAGGGATTGTTCGCCAAATTGATATAATTTTAGTTTTTTAAGAAGAATAGTGTGATCTACTAGATCGAAAGCTTTGCATACATCTAGAAAAGGAACTCCGCAACATTCATTGTTATACATGGAGCTAAGCCAATCATCAGTCATTTCAGTGAGTGCTGTTTCACAGGAATGTTTGGTGCGAAAACCGGATTGTCTTGGGGATAAAGATTATTCACCAGAAGAAATTCGTACAATGAATTGTACACATGTTTTTCAATGACTGTGGACAAAAGAGGCAGAATAGAAATAGGTCTGTAGTTTTCGGGATTATCGGTTGCGCTTCTCTTATGAAGTGGAGTAACTCTGGCCTTTATCCAGATGGCCGGAAAAGAGCTGTTGCGGATGCTGTGATTACAAATATCTGTTAATTGTTTCGATATTACTGGAGCTGATCCAGTAATACTGGAGCTGAGGGGCGGGGGCCCTAGGGTAGTGGTTAGCACCGCTTTCTTTCACGCCAGAGTTCGGGGCTCGGTTCCCGGTCTCGGCGGTTTGAAAGAAACAAAAATGTTTCTTCCCCATCCACGTGTGAAAGTCAGTATTGTGGGGAGACTCCGTGACCGAGAGGTAGCGTGCTCGGCCTCAGACCGCCAGGGCTCGAATTTCGAATCCTGTGTCTGGAGGACAGTGTCATCTCAAACATCTCACCATCCTCAGGAGGTTCTCCTGGCCCAGTTTAGCCTATATGTGCACAAAGGTGGCATAAAGCCCGATTCATTTCATTTTACTGGAGCTGATATTTTAACAATCCTTGATGATATATTATCAATTCCTGCTGCTTTATTATTATCAAGATTGGTCAAATATTTATAAACAAAATCTTGTGTTATGTATGGTATATTAAAAATGTTTCCTTTTGGTAATTTCTCTGAAATAAAAGGTTCCAGTTTCTGTAAATTTGGTGATAGACTTTTTTCTTTATTTATATATTTTTCAGCCACACTAGTAAAGTACTGGTTAAAAGTATTTGCTATATCGGCATCATCTGTAAATATCTTGTTTTTGTATGTTAAGGTTTTAATGTTAGAAAAGTTGGATTTGTTGCTAAGTTCATTAAATACTTTACACAATCTTTTCGGGTCGTTTTTGTAGAGTTTGACTGATTCTAAATAATATTTTTTCCTTGCATCTCGTATTAACTTGGTAGTTGCAGTTCTCCAATATTTATAATTGTTCTCATCTTTAATTTTCTTAGATGTCATTGAAATTGAATCGCAATTTGTTGCTCGTTGAATATTCTACTAGGTGAAGTATGATTATCAAAAGAATGATTATTGTCAATGTCTGCAATTGTACTAAAAATTGTACTCACATATCACGGTTGTTTACATTGCCGTAAAAATCCAAGCTTTCATGTTGAACACGCCTTGTAAGCTTTGCTTTACCAGAGTCAGTCAGATGGACCCCGTCGTTGCCAATGTCACTTAGGGTTAATCCGGTGTCAACAAACAGTAGTCTATTGTTCATGTCACATTTGTACTGAGGCAGGGTGTTAAGCATTCTGATACGTCGTTGTCCTCTCTGACTGCTTGTTGGTGGCACGGAGCAAACAATAAGAGGTGTCTGCTCTGTGTAATCAAATATAGAGTCCATGGCGTCACTACAGTCGGCAAGACAGTCATTGTCCGATTTTTTGCTGAGGGCATCATTTGTACCAAGGTGTATAACACCAATGTCATTGTCTTTAATCATATGCTGCACTCGTGATTTCACATCTTCTATCTTACAGCCGGCGTTAACCCACACTGCATTGTCCGCTTTGGTGTTATCCAAGTGTTTACTGAGATTCCTGGCATTTGAATCACCAACGAATGACAGCTTTGGCTTCGGAGCTATCTTGGTATGTTCTTTTGGTGGTGTGGTAGGTGGTGAAGTCGGTGTGGCTGGAATATTATTTTTTGAACTTGCTTGTTTTGAATCAGTTGAGTTGCGCGGTGTATGTTTTTCCTTTGATACCTGGGTGACTTTATTGTTTTTGTCCTTCACAAAGTCGCGCGGTGTTTGTTTTTCCTTTGATATCTGGGTCACTTTATTGTTTTTGTCGTTACCAAGTCTTTCTTTTTTCTTCTTTGTGTCCTGGTCAGTTGCCATGTTCTTCTTGTTTGTTTTTAGTTGGTATAATTCCTCTTGAAGATAATTCATCGCTTTCTCGCAATGGTTGATATATATCTTGAGAATTTCACAATTGTGACAGTCTGGGTGCTCTTTAATCGATGAACTATTTGGGTCGTACTCGGGTACATTGTGATCCAAGCTGTTTTCATCACAGTTTAATAACTCCTGGATCTGTTTTTCTTCGGAGTTTGAAAGAATGTTTTCTGTTTGTTTAAGTGTTTATTGGTGTACTAGACACAGGTAATTTACGTCCTACAGATATGCTGATCAGATCATGTGTACAGTCGTCATCCAGACTCGATATACTTTGAGTATCTACCATGGTGCTGCTAGGACTCGCGTCTGTAGGTTGGCTAATATCATCTGTTGATTCTTTCTTTGGTGGTGTCTTCTTGATAAAGCTGGATATTTTTAAACTGGCCGCCATAACAAAATTTCTTGCCAAAAAACTAGATTTAGATGGAGTATCGATGGACACATCTGCAATAGATGACTCAATGTGAGATCGGTCTGCAGTGCAATCTTGAATATTGGCTGTGTCACTATCAGTGAGTAATGTTTTAATATGTGGCATATCCTTGTGCTCCCATTCATCACAGTCACATCTCTGGATCATCACAACACCATGAAAAATCCTGGCAACCAAGCCAATGAAAAATACTTTGGACTGCGAGTCCAATTAAAAGTCCACGGATTTAACAATCTAACGCATTCCAGATCCACCAACATCGTTGGATTTTACAACGGGCTTGTTGACAACAAACACTTGTGCTGGGTCTCATGTCAGGATCATCTTCTCACCTCTTTATTAATGCAATTACATCATGGTCATAACATGCTTACAGACAATAGTCAGTCCTTACTCCATGGTGGTTCGCGCATCTCTCTCAGAGCTTTCACGCTCTTTGTCTCTGGCTGTCTCTATGTTATAAATTCTGCGCCTGCGCACTGGCAGACTTCTCCGAGTATAACATAGAATAACTGTGCCATCCTCTAGCCGTGTTCACACTAGTAACTCAGCTAACAAGGAGCTTGGAGCCAATGCTAGGCTATGCTGGTCCGACTTCGCAGACAGTGGGTCAACCCCAAAACAGCATTCTTTGGTCTAGCTGCTCACAATCATCTCTGCCACCATTTTACCTCTAAAAGGTGGTGTCTCAGAGATACGTTTGCATGACCACTATCGACCCTTTTATTTGAATCTAATTACTACTCACACCTAGCTACTTAATGATATAATAAGGATCACATAATATTATGTATTATTAGTTGGCAGACCTGTAGCTTCCGACGTCACGTTGTAGACCTTGTTCATGGCCTTCCAACCGTGCCCTGGATCCACAAATGTCTGTTTGGCAGAACATCCTCACTATTAATGATATAATGAGGCATGTTCGCACCTGTCCTAGTGGCAACGCTGGCACAACGCCGGCCCAATGCGCACAAATCTGGCATTGCTGACCCAACGTTGGCCCAGCTTCATACACAAATACAATGGTTTAATAATAACTGTTTCCGTTATACATTCAGCTAATATAACACACTGCTCAACTCAAATAATTCAACTGCATTCTGAAACTATTATTACTGTTACTACAGGTCAATAGTTTACACACGCCCCTCCCTTAAAGTTCAAATCTCATTTTAACTCATATCAAAGAAGGTTGTTCCGTGTGATTAACCCGACAGTAAATATAATAGGCCACACATCTAGCTACTACATTTCACACATATATTGATTATACGTCACACACATATTAAGAAGAGTTCACACGTACATTGATTAGTGTCCATAGGTATATAGTTGACAGGTTACAACTCTATTCAGGTCACACTCTCATTGGCCACGCTTCTCCCTAGGAAATGAGAAAGGTGTCACTCGTCCTGTCCTACTCACTCATACAGAGTGTCTGTCACCGGTAAATTCTATGACATCCATACCAGCCATTGCGCTCCAAGAAACACCCTAGCCACCACGGTGGGTGGCGACCCACACCGTGCAGGTGGACCATGGTGTCTCTCATATTTTAGCAATCTGTAAAACATGAATTCGAGATAATTTCTTCCAATTAGACTTATGAATTGATATGGCTTCCAATGTTCGAAGCGCCACTAAGTCTAAAACTATTGTTGAGAGATACTGGCACTTTAGAAGACATCATCACATATAGTCCACTGCAAACATTCACTTGTAACGGTTGAATTTTGACAACACATAAGCAAACAGGTACAGTATAATTTGGGTTTTGGAGACCTCTAATTGTCCATGCTTCGCTGGTTATGTGGTATGTCTTATATCCGTCTGTCAGGACAGTCATAACGGTGTAATCATTCTCACAAGTCAAAATAGCAATTAGTCCGTCAACCACTTCGTTGACGAGATATGTGCAGCTTTCTCAGCACATCACACTGACGGCACACGTCCGTCAATATCTAACTAAATCCACACAGCAATCCACATAAAAATAATTAGCACAGTATATCAAGCAAAATATATCATATAACAATGTATACATGGTCACGCCATGTATAAGTGTGTGCATGGCAATTGCGTAGCGGCGGCGTCGTGCTTATAATAATAGCTCAGCCTGTCCGACACACGTCCATGCATGTGCTCGTCAGCGCCGTTCACGGCATCTGACCAGCGGCACCAATGGCTCTCTTGCCATGCGCTTACCAGCGCTATCCCTGGCTTATCTCAGCTTGTACTGGCTCCTTACAGAAACCTTATCCCGTACAAACCATGGCGTCGGCCTGACGCCTCGACTACCATGCCACGCCTGGCCTATCGGCGCGCTGTGGTACCCGTAAGCCTCCGGTACAACATCCCCGTTGTACCACCTGCAGGTTTCAGTGCAGCTCCCAAGAATCGTGACCGAGACAGTCCAGGAGCAGAGAACGCGCGTATCTCTCCATGAACCATGTCTATGTGCCACCTTCCGGGTGCATTTATGCACTATACATACCGATCCATCTCCGGTACAACATCCCCGTTGTACCACCTGCAGGTACCAGTGCAGCACCTAAGGATCGTGACCGAGACAGCTCACGGGCGGAGAACTACTACCTGTATCTCCCCATGAGCACTGTACATAGCTCACGTCCTCCGATGCACTGATGCACTATGTACGTTCCCAGCACATTACAGGATCACAACCCTGACCCGTACCCCTCAGGTCTGGGGTCGCCTCTCGTGTGGCGCCCGTACTGCCTTGTGGATCAAACACCACAAGCTACCCACATTCTATTCTAATCATAGACATAGAATAATTAGTTTTACCAACTAATACACGTCTCTGGCTTACTGGTGAGGTGAACATTTTAAAAATAATTTTACTCAAATTATCAGCAACAGTTCAATAGAGTAACCACGACAGTTTGTCTGCAACAGTCTCTTGAATTCTTTTCAACTACAGTTCTTGATAGATAAACTATTTCAAGTAACTTACTATTATCGTTAAGTAAATTAAAATCGTATTTAAATATCCGTGCCAAACAGTTTATTTAACGTGACCTGTGAAGTTCAATAATCCACGCCTCTCCCGCGGATCGGGAGTGTCCAATGTTGCCTCAAGGTCTTTTGAACTGTTAAGCACATCTCACTCCATTTTCACAAAACTATCAATGCTACTTATCTAGCAAATTTCTTTAGGTAACAGTGTCAACAAACTTAATTTTGACCCCATTTTGACAAAATTGTCCATCAATTTCAACTCAATTCTTATAAAATTGTCACCCAATTTTGACTCAATTTTTATAGAATTGTCTCTCAATTGGTACAGAATTGTCAGTCAAATTTTACAAAATTGTCACTCAAGTTGTATAACATTGTTACTGATACCTCTTTTGTGAGTGTCTGTTGACGTCATCATGGTATATCGCACCATTCACTTTCCAGATGGGGGAGAGGGGGGTGTCTAACACAACTGCCACATGGGTGTGGCCACTACAAGGGATTTTGAGCACAAACACGACGTGAGCACAGGAGGGTGTGTAGCACAATCACGTGAGGGGCGTTCACGCACTCGCTTATCCAATGGCTTAGCAGAGATTCCTGGGCGTTCCGCCTTCCTCAGCCAATCCCAATGGGTCTGAGTCTTGATTAGTCCCTGTGTGATTAATCATGCTAATTACTCGGTGGTGCAGAATCTAGAGAGTGGGGTCCTCAGCTCCCTGTGATTCGCCTCCTGGGTTCCTTCTCAGCCGGCAATGTTGGGTCCAGCTGACTGTAGCAGATACGATGTCCGGTGATTCATCAGCGGCAGGTTATCATGTTGAGATTCAGTTTTGGCAAAGTTGGGACAGCTGGCAAAATTATGTCTCTAATCGGCCTGAAGCGTGAATCGTCAGTTATGTCTTATCTGTTTCACTCTGACTCATCCTGCTGCTCCTTTTACAGCGTTCTGCCTGCCTGCTCTCAGAAAAAAACTACATGTAGCACTCTTTGCAGTGATATCAAATCATTGTTCACCTCCCTCGCTTCAGACATCGGTATCACTATGGCCCAATGCCGTATCTGGCCAAGTACATGTATCTACGTCTGAGGCGATCTCTAGCTATGTCCGAAATTCACAAGTCGTAGGCTAAATTAGACTGTTACGAGTATACCAGAGCCCAATACTCGAACCTTGCTCACCACCTTAACGTTCACTGACATGCGCGACATTCGCTGTCATTTTAGTCCATGCATGCTTACTCGTACGACTTCTACTGCTGACAGTTTATCTGACTGACTTGCCAAATCACATTGAAGGAATCACAGCCGATCCGCAACAAGATCGACTGGGAGAGACGTATTTTCTTCAATCGAAATAAGTGGCAGCAGGGAGGTTGCCATCAAAGTCTGTAATCCGTTACTTTATTGGTTCCTTCTTTTCGTTTGTTCTTTCTTCCTTCATTTCTGCCTCCCATGCGCTGCCCGAAACTAGCCCAGCCAGCTGTAGAATGTTGAAACTGGCCGGGTTCCATCCTGAGCAATGTTATACCACGTACAGTCATTTTTCCTGCCTCCTGAGTTGCTGGTCATCCTCACGAGACAATAATGATCATGTTGGTTAGCTAATGAAAAGCTGAGAATCCAACTTTGTCATTTTACGTACCTCATGAGGTGATAACACTCCTCCCGAGGTGATGACACTCCTCCTGAGGTGAGAATAATCCTGATAGCACTGTTTGTCAATAAAAAGTGTAGCTCGCCAATTAAGCTGATTGCCTAGCTTAATCATTGTTCGTACCTCTGAGGTGATGACACTCCTCCTGAGGTACTTTTCCTGAAGCAACTGCTCGCCAAGGAAAAATCCTGGCAAGCTCGCCAATGAAAAATCCTGGCAACCAAGCCAATGAAAAATACTTTGGAGTCCAATTAAAAGTCCACGGATTTAACAATTTAACGCATTCCAGATTCACCAACATCGTTGGATTTTATAACGGGCTTGTTGACAACAAACACTTGTGCTGGGTCTCATGTCAGGATCATCTTCTCACCTCTTTATTAATGCAATTACATCATGGTCATAACATGCTTACAGACAATAGTCAGTCCTTACTCCATGGTGGTTCGCGCATCTCTCTCAGAGCTTTCTCGCTCTTTGTCTCTGGCTGTCTCTATGTTATAAATTCTGCGCCTGCGCACTGGCAGACTTCTCCGAGTATAACATAGAATAACTGTGCCATCCTCTAGCCGTGTTCACACTAGTAACTCAGCTAACAAGGAGCTTGGAGCCAATGCTAGGCTATGCTGGTCCGACTTCGCAGACAGTGGGTCAACCCCAAAACAGCATTCTTTGGTCTAGCTGCTCACAATCATCTCTGCCACCATTTTACCTCTAAAAGGTGGTGTCTCAGAGATACGTTTGCATGACCACTATCGAACCTTTTATTTGAATCTAATTACTACTCACACCTAGCTACTTAATGATATAATAAGGATCACATAATATTATGTATTATTAGTTGGCAGACCTGTAGCTTCCGACGTCACGTTGTAGACCTTGTTCATGGCCTTCCAACCGTGCCCTGGATCCACAAATGTCTGTTTGGCAGAACATCCTCACTATTAATGATATAATGAGGCATGTTCGCACCTGTCCTAGTGGCAACGCTGGCACAACGCCGGCCCAATGCGCACAACTCTGGCATTGCTGACCCAACGTTGGCCCAGCTTCATACATAAATACAATGGTTTAATAATAACTGTTTCCGTTATACATTCAGCTAATATAACACACTGCTCAACTCAAATAATTCAACTGCATTCTGAAACTATTATTACTGTTACTACAGGTCAATAGTTTACAACCAGTTTTATACGCAAAGATGCTTATCTGACATTTCTGCTCGTTTTCACCACAAACTCGCAACTGTTGACCGCTCCTAGTTGCCTTGACCTGAGGTTTGTGTTTAAGTTTGCCTTTAGTGTATAATCCATTGTAGTATGAGATACAACCACGTAGCCAATCAGCAGGGCGTTCCGTAAAAAAATTTGCATTACAAGGATTTTCGTCTAGAGTATACACATCCGAGTTATCAATGCAATCATATTTGTAATCATATAACACGGTTTCGGGATTATCCTTCATAAGTCGTCTTTGTTTTCTATTGTACTTTCTGCGTCAGCACCTACGCCTAGTCCTATGTACTGTACAGGTACTGTACAGTGCAGTGTGAAAAGGTGTTTACCTGGGACCTCAATATGGCTTCGAGCTGTCTAATATCTCTTAAGTCTTTCAGACGGAGTCCAAGATATCTCAGGCAAGCTACTTGGACGGTAAAACTACCAGACAGAGCCCAAGATAATGCGTGTTTTGTGACGTCATAAAAAATGTCTAAAAAATAAGTTAACGATATGTAGCATTAATTTCACTCATATTGAGTATATTTATTAATTTTTAGCTTCAAAACTATTATCTCCGTATTCCACATGTATTCACGCTGTAGTCAGTGTGAATTATATGACACAAATTGCTGTGTTACCGATATTAGAGGCGGTAAACCACGGAGCAAAATTAACACGTCCGTGCACTCTCAGCACTCTCAGTATATTAAAAAAAAGAATGGTGATATTCACGCAGCAGGGAAGACCAAGGGCACATGGCCAGGGCGACGTCAGCTTTGCTATAGCATGCCAATACACAACAAGCATGGGTCTGACAAAACAAACTGGCAGAAATACATTCTTGCTGACGGTTCACTTTGTAAACTATTGACCTGTAGTCACAGTAATAACAGTTTCAGAATGCAGTTAAATAATTGAGTTGAGCAATGTGTTATGTTAGTTGAATGCATAACGGATAACAGTTACTATTAAACCATTGTATTTATATATAAAGTTGGGCCAACGTTGGGCCAGAAATGCCAGCGTTGGGCGCATTGGGCCGAGGTTGTGCCAGCGTTGCCACTAGGACAGGTGCGAACATGCCTCGTTATAGAACTGATAGCGAGAAAGTTCTTCCAAACAGATATTTGTGGATCCAGGCACGGTTGGAAGGCCATGAACAAGGTCTACACCGTGACGTCGGAAGCTACAGGTCTGCCCACTAATAATACAGATATTATGTAATCCTTATTATATCATTGAGTAGCTAGGTGTGAGTAGTAATTATATTCAAATAAAAGGGTCGACAACGGTCATGCAAACGTATCTCTGAGACCCCACCTTTAAAGGTAATATGGTGGCAGAGATGATTGTGAGCAGCTAGACCAAACAGTGCTGTTTTTGGAATTGGCCCACTCTCTACGGCGTCGGACCAACATTAGTCTAGCATTAGCTCAACGTTCCTTGTTAGCCGAGTTACTTGTGTGAGCAAGGCTAGAGGGTGGCACAGTTATTCTTTGTTATACCCAGAGAAGTCTGCCAGTGCGCAGGCGCAGATTTTATAACATACAGACAGCCAGAGAAAAAGAGCGAGAGGGCTCTGAGAGAGATGCGCAGACCACCATAGAGTAAGGACTGACTATTGTCTGTGAGCATGTTATGACAATGATGTAAGTGTATCAATAAAGAGGTGAGAAGATGATCTTGACCATGAGACCCAGCACAAGAGTTTGTTGTCAACAAGCCCTTATAAAATCCAACGATGTTGGTGAATCTGGAATGCGTTAGATTGTTAAATCTGTGGACTTTTAATTGGACTCGCAGTCCAAGGATTTTTCATTGGCTTGGTTGCAAGGATTTTTCATTGGCGAGCTTGCCAGGATTTTTCAACTTGTACATGCCCATGACCATGTCGCACCGTGATTTCCATGGTGATATCCCAGTAAACACGAGACTTTGACGTTGACGTTTTTTGCTGGGCCAGCGTCAGAGACGGTGGGCCCGCATAAAGCCAGCATCTGGTCAACCCCTCGCAGTTTCTGAGACCGGTACTGCGGGAGATGGACAAATAATAACAACACTTCACGTGGCGCCCTTCAATTCAAAATGGTATCCCAGCAAACAAGATACGTTGACCAAGCGCTGGTATGATGTCGGAACGGAATTTTTTTACCAATACTGGATCAACATATACAATGTATATTGGGGTGCTGCTGGTTGGATGGCTGATCTTGTTTTGGTATTTCTAGTGAAATGATTGCCATCTTGATTGTAATAGCAGGGAAATAGAGCATGTGGATATAAACATACAAATATCACACATGTTCTTCACAAATGAATGAATGTATGAATGAATGAATGTATGGGTTTTTTAGGCCACTTTTGTGCACATAATTAGAGGCTAAGCTGGGCAGGAGAACCTCCTGAGAAAGGTGAGATGAAAGAGATGACACTGCCCTCTAGACACAAATTTCGAAACTCAAACCCTGGAGGTCTGAGCCGAGCTAGCTTCCTCTCGGTCACGGAGGCTCCCCACACTATTGAATCTTTAATAGTGATTTTCCACACAGCATTCCTAAAGGGAAGCGTTCTGAGATTTATTTAAAAAGTCCTTTTTATTGAATAACTTGACATGGTGAGGAACACGCAATGTTTTGTCAACAAAGCTTGTTTATACAAATCTGAACTGCTAATATGGAAGTTTAATTGTGCAATTCAAACAACATAAAACATAGACATACAAACATTTAATTTACCATGTTTATGTCTTACACTTTATGTAAATGCTTTTTGTTAATACACAATTTGCAATATAGGCCAACTATGACGTCTGCGGCTAAAACTTCATGGCCTTGAAGCCATAAAATGTTGTTGGTATGGAAAGAAAGCCGATGCGTTTCTCATTCATTTATAATCATTCTCTAGATATTGCTATTCCGACTTGGATCGTGCCTGCAAATTTAGCACGTTGGTTCAACGTAGGCAGACGTCACAAGACGCTGCGGCTACGTTATGTCATATTGTTCTTCCAGGGCATGTCGTCGACGGTGTATGACTTGATCTTTCAAAGAAAGACAGAGCTAACACCAGTCAATGCTGTTGATGGATGTCCATCCTGCTTTTCAGCTCCACTGGAACAAACAGTAGCAGGCAGGTGGGGAAAGCTGATATGGACCGTTTGGGTCATAAAAGGGCGGAATATAATCTTGTTTAGGTGAGCGCCTCATATTTTAACCATTAAATCGCTGAAATGTTGTTTTACAATGAATGAAACGTTGAAACACCCTTAGCTTTCGTGATAGGCTTTCAGATAAGACCCTGATCTGAATGAATTTCATTGACGTTGTTGTTTATAATAGAGAAGTAGAAGTTAAAAAAACATATCTTGTTATAAAAATGATGAAACCAGTATGTTCTCAATAATCAGATAAGTAACATTTCACAAAATATATACACTGTTCTCCTACCTTTCACACTCGTCGCATAAAATCGGTGGCATTGCCGGCATTGTTCACTGACGATCAATCATCCGATCCCCACATTTGGCCAGCACTCCCAGTAATAAGAGGTCTCGCCCTCCTGTTCAGTTCTCAGAAGAAGTTGGCGCGTGATCTTCAGCGATCAGTCCAGACGGTGTCACTGGTGCCAATTATCATTAGTACTTCTCTGTAAAGCCAACAGGCAGTAACTGCTTACTAGACAAGTAAGCCGTTATTACCTTTTGGCTTCACGCGGCAGGGAAGACCAAGGGCACATGGCCAGGGCGACGTCAGCTTTGCTATAGCATGCCAATACACAACAAGCATGGGTCTGACAAAACAAACTGGCAGAAATATCGGACGTTCACCCACGTCAACCCAATTTTATACCAGAAGTATTGTTTTAAATTGTTTTACATCACTATAAAATTATACAGTTGAGAATTTCGACGTTACAATAAAATGGGTTTTTTTGTTTTATTAATCAATTCAACAAATCCAAAAATTGTGTAATATGATAAATTTACTCTTAATCTGGGGATCATTTGATATTTTCAATTATTCTCTAAACATGAAACTCTAAATGCAAGTTTCTAATATAAAAACTCTCATCTCATTTTAGTTAATATAACGATGATTGGAGATTTCATTTTGATTCAAATATCGAATCTCTACTTCCTATGGAGGACGGGGGCCCTAGGATAGTGGTTAGCACCGCTGCCTTTCACGCCAGAGTTCGGGGTTCGGTTCCCGCTCTCGGCGGTTTGAAAGAAACAAAAATGTTTCTTCCCCATCCACGTGGGAAAGTCAGTATTGTGGGGAGCCTCCGTGACCGAGAGGTAGCGTGCTTGACCTCAGACCGCCAGGGCTCGAATTTCGAATCCTGTGTCTGGAGGACAGTGTCATCTCAATCATCTCACCATCCTCAGGAGGTTCTCCTGGCCCATTTTAGCCTATATGTGCACAAAGGTGGCCTAAAGCCCGATTCATTTCATTTCATTTACTTCCTATGGATTTTGATTGTATTGATATGAATGATGTATTATGAATGATGTATGGACTAGACAATAACAATATGGCATATTGTGGAAACCACAATTTATATTATGTAGGTGGATCTTGAAAACATCCCCAGCCTCCACCAGATACATTCTGCAATGAAAAGACAACAAACGGTTAGCTAACTATTTACTTGTTATGTAACCAGTTGCTGCTGGTGTCACGATGTAGGTTACCAAATGTGTGAAACAGAACTTGAAACTGAAGGTTTCAGCCACAGATTGGGCCAAATCAAGACTTGGCCTCGATTAATCATGTCAAAAATAGCTTTATGAGGATTAGTAACATTTCAGCTACATAATCAAATGCTCAGCTCATTTCCGCAACATCATTAAAAAGTTAGGGTCATTTTTCGGACCTTGGGGTCGAGATCGCTCTCAGTCACTGCCATGTTGAAAAACGTTGATTTCTCCCAGGTAAAATAAATACGACAATCGTCCACACTTGCTCCCTATTCTCTGACAGGTTTCGGTGTTTTGTGAATTACGGGTTTATTACACTGCTGCAGTAGCACTCTCAGTCATATAGAATCAAATATTCAGAATTTCTGAAGATTTTACCATAGTATTTACAGGAAGTCACAATTCTTTAATAATTATGTTGCATTGTGAACAAATGGGATTTCTGGTGATCTCATCTGAGCAAAGACACCATGGGAATTCTCTGATCTGTTGCTTGGCCGTTATGTTGTGACTGATATTGGTCACCTGGAAACGGACAAACAGATTCTTCAGTATAATACATAATGTTCTATAGTTATATAAAAATTGTGAAAGTAACTGTCATTCAAATTAGTGTTCTAGCTAATAGAAGTATGTAATTTTGTGTCTAACAAATTGTAACATGTGAATGTAGTGATCATGGCACTGGTATGTGTATTATCTCGCATAGAGCAAAATATATTCAATATAGTTTGATATTTGTTTGTTCTAAAAAGTATATTTGTTTTAGAAAAATTCATCGTGTTTGGAGTAATACACGTTGACATTTACAAAAGGGTCATGCGCATTGTCAAAACTTCTGTATGGCAAAATATTATGTGGATTTTAGAAGATATGGCAAAAATGCTTTACATGTGATTTTACTGCGACAGCTTCAGCATTCATATCTTTACAAATATTTGTTGAAAGAAATCATATTTTCACTTCCATATCATGCTTCAAGCTTCATTATTATTTGTAAATGCTATCGTCAGATGTGGGAATCAAAATTAATATTATACACATTTGTATTCTTAAAAACACATATGAGCTCAGGTCAGATATCAACTATTGGAATGTAATATTTGGTTGCAGATCAAACTAGACAAAACATACTTCCAGTTTTCTGTGTGGATCGTCAAATAACATTTGTCATTTCATTTACCGCTGAATTTCCTGCCATTACTGAGAGCACTTGGAATTCAAAAGGTCAGTCAATATTTTCAATACCCAGATTTGTCAGTTCTCGTTTCTCAAAGTCAAGGTCATTGGCGATATATCGAAATGAAAGGTGCCCCACAGTGATCGACTCCTCATACAACAAAGAGAACACGTTGATTTAACGCTGCACCAGCTTAATTCGACTATATTTCTAGCTTGATTTGAAAATGTTTTCTTTGTTTCTTCGTCTGCATGTTTTGAATGAGAACATTTTAACTATAATGTAAAAAACTGCCGTTATCTTCAATTACATCTATGCAGTAAAATAAATGTCACGGACAAGAAACCAAGATATATTATATAAATTCTATATTTTCCCTGGGACTGACAATGTTATATATATATATTGTATTGTTAATATTTTGATAACCATGATTTTAACATTACATGTATGTCGATGATACATGTACCACAATGCAGCTTGATCAAAAGATTGCATTAAATTCATTTTTACAGTTAAAATTAGATACTGTACATCAAAATGAAAATAAAATTGCTGATATTTTCAGATTATCAGCATATTGCTAAAGTTAGGAAATGGGGACAAAGCTCAATACTTCGCTGTCTAAGGCAACATATACTTTAGCAGAAAACGAAATGTACGTTCACATCGTATCCAAAAAACAAAGCAAATCAAATATGTATAGATATGTTTTAATTAACATTGGCTTGTATAACTGTTTATTCTGCGTGCATCGATCAACATTCACAAACAAATTAGAACAAAATGCATCTTAACTTATTCAAAGACGCATCAAGTTAAATGGATTCTACCAATGTCATCATAATTATCATATAATTATCGCAGCTGGCGCAGTTGGAATTCTAAAATGAAATCATTAGGTTTAACTGAAATAATCTATTGGTATCTTATTACGTTTTTGCATATAGAATAAAAGTATCATGATAAAGTACAGTATATATCACCAATGTGAAAACTATTTTGATATGTTTCTTTGAATTAAGCTGAAAATCACTTTACAGTTTACATCACTCTAGAGGTTAGGATTAGTATCTATCACGATAAGAATTCACCTATAATATCGTCAAATCAATGTAAATTTCCACATAATAATTTGGTCTGTGGAGGGTAAGTTATAAGCAAATATACGGAATCGGTTTTGTGCCTAAATAACGTACATAAGTAAAGACATTTTCCTTGTACACGAAGAGTCAAGCTCATTAGCTCAGTGATAGCAAAGTGATATTGAGCATAGTTCAATATAAATAGCTTTAGGAACGATTGTGTGACAGAAAGCAGGGACAATCCATTTGTTTAACCGTTCTTACGCATTAGACTAATCGTCGTCTTCAAGGTTAGTCACGGGGAGCAGGGAAAATCAATGTGTTCCCCGCCATTGCATTCTTAGCGAAATTGTTTTTCTCAGTAATGTCTCGCTACTGCCCTGTGCATATACTTCCGCGATTTTTGTTGTTTTTCCTTCTCGTGACAAGAAAATATCTTAATTTTCGGATTGCGGCTTCATGGATAACAGTCGTGTAGATAATTACATACATAGTCTGACGCTCATTAATTTGGGGCGTAGTTTGTCTAATGATCTATCCCAGCAAACACAAAGCCCACCGTTGTTATAATGGTGACCCATCGTCAACGACGCTGGCCCAGCATTAACCCAACATTAGGTAAAAATGTCAGTAACAGCTTTGCTACGTCAATAAAGGGATGCAGTGTCTGTAAATTCAAGTAAATTTGATCCAAAGTCTCTCTTCTCAGCAAACACAAGACATTGAGCCAATGCTGATTTAATGTTGATCCAACGTTTACGACGCTGGTCCAACATTGTGTCTACCACCCCAGAGAGACTGGTCGACAGGTAGCCACATCTCTCACTTCATCCATCTACCACCGCAGTGAGACAGGTCGACAGGTCGCCACATCTCTCACTTCATCCATCTACCACCCCAGAGAGACTGGTCGACAGGTAGCCACATCTCTCACTTCATCCATCTACCACCGCAGTGAGACAGGTCGACAGGTCGCCACATCTCTCACTTCATCCATCTACCACCCCAGAGAGACTGGTCGACAGGTCGCCACATCTCTCACTTCATCCATCTACCACCCCAGTAAGACAGGTCGACAGGTCGCCACATCTCTCACTTCATCCATCTACCACCCCAGTGAGACTGGTCGACAGGTAGCCACATCTCTCACTTCATCCATCTACCACCCCAGACAGACTGGTCGACAGGTCGACACATTTCTCACTTCATCCATCTACCACCCCAGAGAGACTGGTCGACAGGTCGCCACATCTCTCACTTCATCCATCTACCACCCCAGTAAGACAGGTCGACAGGTCGCCACATCTCTCACTTCATCCATCTACCACCCCAGTGAGACTGGTCGACAGGCCGCCACATCTCTCACTTCATCCATCTACCACCCCAGAGAGACAGGTCGACAGGTCGCCACATCTCTCACTTCATCTATCTACCACCCCAGAGAGACTGGTCGACAGGTCGCCACATCTCTCACTTCATCCATCTACCACCCCAGTGAGACTGGTCGACAGGTAGCCACATCTCTCACTTCATCCATCCACCACCCCGGTGAGACAGGTCGACAGGTCGCCACATCTCTCACTTCATCCATCTACCACCCCAGACAGACTGGTCGACAGGTCGCCACATCTCTCACTTCATCCATCTACCACCCCAGTGAGACTGGTCGACAGGTAGCCACATCTCTCACTTCATCCATCTACCACCCCAGTGAGACAGGTCGACAGGTCGCCACATCTCTCACTTCATCCATCTACCACCCCAGAGAGACTGGTCAACAGGTCGCCACATTTCTCACTTCATCCATCTACCACCCGAGAGAGACTGGTCGAGAGGTCGCCACATTTCATCCACATACTACGCCGAGAGACATCTCTTCCCATACAGATAATACTCTAGATTAGAAATTCCCTCTTTTTTTTGTCAACGACTAGAAGTTTCAAAACACAATTTCCATTTTTCACACGAAATAAACTGCACATTATCCTTGCAGAAACTGAGGCAGTTGTTTTTAAAATAAATATATCAAATGTGCAGGTATCACATCAATTATCGAATTTGAATCATAATATATCTAGTTTCTAAACGTGGTTGTATATTTAATAATTTGAAACTTGTAATTGCAATGCAAACTGTTTCAACATGTTCAAGCAAACAAAAATATGTTATCTGGTGAATATAGTAGGGCCTACCTAATAAATACACCAATAAACTGATTGATTATTGAGAAACGAATTTGCTGACTTACATGATTTAGGGAGCATGCTTCCACCAAAGCTTAATCGATCAATAAAAGTATTTTTTCTGTGTCCTAACATGCTTGAATCTTGACATAGGTCACGTTTCTGCACATATATAGGCTGAATTAATCCTGATGAAGAATAAGCTGTAAATTATGACATTGCCCTTCACACAAGTCTAGACGGAGCAGCTGCCGCTATCTCCAGCAAACGGCAGAATTTGACCATGATGATGAAATGCTGGGCCAGCGTAGCAGGCGATGGACCAGCATCACAACAACACCGGGCCAATGTCACATTTCTGCTGGTCGCGTCTCGAATCCACCAGCGATCTCTATACTCAAGTTTTTTTCCTATTTCCCAATTTGGTATCTTTCTTGACCACGTTCTTCTATGTGAATGATTATCGTTTACAAGTGTTGTGTTACGGACAATTGATAGAAAATAAGTAGCAAGCTAAACAATTTTTTGTGGTATTTATTATTACTCATCTTGTTATTTGTACTTTTTCCAATTTTCTTACGAGCAAAATGTAGTAAATAAGGACTACAATGTTTCCAAGGCATCGTTAAGAGAGGAATCTCATTTAATCATGCTAAAATATATCCGTATGATTATAAAGAAACAATGTGTTATTTATCATTAAGGATCTTGTCATTAGAACTTAAGAATTATTTTTTACATTTTTCTTACGAGCAAACACACTGTTTCAGAGACATTGGTAAGAGAAGAATCTCATTTAATCATGTTAAAATGTATCAGTATGAGTACAAAAACAATAGCATATTCATCTCAGCAAAATGCAATTAATTTGGAACATTTCAAAACACACCCCAGCATATCATGCGTGTTTTTCTGGTAGTAGCTCGATGCTCTTGTACTGTACCAGTAGCTGCTTTGTTAGGTCGTACGTATCCCATGTCATCGATGGAGTAGCTGCTGTTCTTCCCCATGAAACAAAAAAGGTTGATGCTATGCTGGGCCAGCGTCGCAAGCTTTGGTCCAGGATTGCAACAACATTGGGTCAATGTGACATATTTTCTGGGTCGCGTCTCAAATCTCCAACAATCTCTTTCCTGGAGTTTTTCACTTTTTTTTTAATTTGACCACATGTTGCAGCAAACCAGACGTTTTTATATCTGTACTCACTAAGATCATATTGATTTATTAGCAATGCAATACACAGAAGGGTAATGATGTTTTATTGCAGTTAATATTAATACAGGTTAACAATAAATTTATTTTTAGCTAGTATGCTGACTAGTCACCGATTTTGAATGTTTACCATTTTTCAATGGTGTGATTAAATTGTGAAATGGTATTTCTAACCTGTCATATCTATTAAAACAAACTACAGTCAAAATGGGCTTTATTTACAATGTTAAGAGTGACATCTCATTTAATTATGTTCAAATGTATCCTATCTGTATGATTCATGTGATTATAACAAAAACAACACCACAATAATTCATCTGAGCAATGTGCAATTAGTTGGGAACGTTCCACAGCACTTCTATAGTTACCGCAAACATAGTAAATGCACATATTTTTGTTAAAAATCAACGCTCCTTAAAAAAAAATATTTTGTGAGTTCGAAATTATGTTGGAAAAAATGCCTGAATATTGTGACACCCTGGTATCCAAACACCACGATGTTGATTTAGCTGCATGGTCGATTGTTCGGCCAAATTGAACACGAGGCAACAGTCGCTGACAGTCGCTGCCAATTAGGAAAATGACGAATGGCGCTCGTGAAAGGTCACATTCTAGCGCGCGAAGGTAAAAGGCAAAGTTAAAATGTAAAGTAAAGCAGCTACTACTTTTTGACTTTCTAGATAAGAGCAGCATTCTTGCTGACTGTTCACTTGTACATGCCCATGACCATGTCGCACCGTGATTTCCATGATGATATCCCAGTAAACACGAGACTTTGACGTTGACGTTTTTTGCTGGGCCAGCGTCGGAGACGGTGGGCCCGAATAAATCCAGCATCTGGTCAACCCCTCGCAGTTTCTGAGACCGGTACTGCGGGAGATGGACAAATAATAATGACAACACTTCACGTTCTCCCTTCAATTCAAAATGGTATCCCAGCAAACAAGATACGTTGACCAAGCGCTGGTATGATGTCGGAACGGAAATTTTTTACCAACACTGGATCAAATTATACAATGTATATTGGGGTGCTGCTGGTTGGATGGCTGATCTTGTTTTGGTATTTATAGTGAAATGATTGCCATCTTGATTGTAATAGCAGGGAAATAGAGCATGTGGATATACACATACAAATACCACACATGTTCTTCACAAATGAATGAATGGATGAATGAATGAATGTATGGGTTTTTTAGGCCACTTTTGTGCCCATAATCAAAGGCTAAGCTGCGCAGGAGAACCTCCTGAGAAAGGTGAGATGAATAAGATGACACTGCCCTCTAGACACAAATTTCGAAACTCAAACCCTGGCGGTCTGAGCCGAGCTCGCTTCCTCTCGGTCACGGATGCTCCCCACACTATTGAATCTTTAATAGTGATTTTCCACACAGCATTCCTAAAGGGAAGCGTTCTGAGATTTACTTAAAAAGTCCTTTTTATTGCTTCACTTGAACATGGTGAAGAACACGCAATGTTTTGTCAACAAAGCTTGTTTATACAAATCTAAACTGCTAATATATAAGTTGAATTGTGCAATTCAAACAACATAAAACATAGACATAAAAACATTTAATTTACCATGTTTATGTCTGACACTTTATGTAAATGCTTTTTGTTAATACACAATTTGCAATATAGGCCAACTATGATGTCTGCGGGTAAAACTTCATGGCCATAAAATGTTGTTGGTATGGAAAGAAAGCCGATGCGTTTCTCATTCATTTATAATCATTCTCTAGAGATTGCTATTCCGACTTGGATCGTGCCTGCAAATTTAGCACGTTGGTTCAACGTAGGCGGACGTCACAAGACGCTTCGGCTACGTTATGTCATATTGTTCTTCGAGGGCATGTCGTCGACGGTGTATGGCTTGATCTTTCAAAAAAAGACAGAGCTAACACCAGTCAATGCTGTTGATGGATGTCCATCCTGCTTTTCAGCTTCACTGGAACAAACAGTAGCAGGCAGGTGGGGAAAGCTGATATGGACCGTTTGGGTCATAAAAGGGCGGAATATAATCTTGTTTAGGTGAGCGCCTCATATTTTAACCATTAAATCGCTGAAATGTTGTTTTACAATGAATGAAACGTTGAAACACCCTTAGCTTTCGTGGTAGGCTTTCAGATAAGACCCTGATCTGAATGAATTTCATTGACGTTGTTGTTTATAATAGAGAAGTAGAAGGTAAAAAAACATATCTTGTTATAAAATTGATGAAACCAGTATGTTCTCAATAATCTGATAAGTAACATTTCACAAAATATATAAACTGTTCTCCTACCTTTTACACTCGTCGCATAAAATCGGTGGCATTGCCGGCATTGGTCACTGACGACCAATCATCCGATCCCCACATTTGGCCAGCACTCCCAGTAATAAGAGGTCTCGCCCTCCTGTTCAGTTCTCAGAAGAAGTTGGCGCGTGATCTTCAGCGATCAGTCCAGACGGTGTCACTGGTGCCAATTATCATTAGTACTTCTATGTAAAGCCAACAGGCAGTAACTGCTTACTAGACAAGTAAGCCGCTATTACCTTTTGGCTTCACGCGGCAGGGAAGACCAAGGGCACATGGCCAGGGCGACGTCAGCTTTGATATAGCATGTCAATACACAACAAGCATGGGTCTGACAAAACAAACTGGCAGAAATATCGGACGTTCACCCACGTAAACCCAATTTTATACCAATATTATTGTTTTAATTGTTTTACATCACTATAAAATTATACAGTTGAGAATTTTGACGTTACATTAAAATGTTTTTGTTTTGTTTTATTAATCAATTTCAACAAGCCCAGAAGTTGTTTAACATGATCAATATACTCTTAATCTGGGGATCATTTGATATTTTCAATTATTCTCTAAACATGAAACTCTAAATGCAAGTTTCTAATATAAAAACTCTCATCTCATTTTAGTTAATATAAAGATGATTGGAGATTTCATTTTGATTCAAATATCGAATCTCTACTTCCTATGTAGTTCGGGGTTCGGTTCCCGGTCTCGGCGGTTTGAAAGAAACAAAAATGTTTCTTCCCCATCCACGTGTGAAAGTCAGTATTGTAGAGAGCCTCTGTGACCGAGAAGTAGCGTGCTCGGCCTCAGACCGCCAGGGCTCGAATTTCGAATCCTGTGTCTGGAGGACAGTGTCATCTCAATCATCTCACAATCCTCAGGAGGTTCTCCTGGCCCAGTTTAGCCTATATGTGCACAATGGTGGCCTAAAGCCCGATTCATTTCATTTCATTTACTTCCTATGGATTTCGATTGTATTGATATGAATGATGTATGATGAATGATGTATGGACTAGACAATAACAATATGGCATATTGTGGAAACCACTATTTATATTATGTAGGTAGATCTTGAAAACATCCCCAACCTCCACCAGATACATTCTGCAATGAAAAGACAACAAACAGTAAGCTAACTATTTACTTGTTATGTAACCAGTTGCTGCTGGTGTCACGATGTAGGTTACCAAATGTGTCTGAAACAGAACTTGAAACTGAAGGTTTCAGCCACAGATTGGGCCAAATCAAGACTTGGCCTCGATTAACCTTTTCACCATCATACATGACGGAAATTTCCGTCGTCATTCGTCAATGAACGTAACCATAAAATGACACAAATTTTCGTCAAATATTATACTACATTTATGTATTTTTCGTCATTTGAAGCTGGAAATTGCGTTAGCAATTCCAGCTTCAAATGACGAAAAATAGAACTCCTACACCAGTATATCTGGATCCTGGCATGCACCCCGGCCTGGAAGTCAAAGGGTTAATCATGTCAAAAATAGCTTTCTGAGGATTAGTAACATTTCAGCTACATGATCAAATGCTCAGCTCATTTTCCGCAACGCCTTTAAAAGGTAATGCATTGGTCTTTTTTCGGACCTTGGGGTCGAGATCGCTCTCCGTCACCGCCATGTTGAAAAACGTTGATTTTTCCCGGGTAAAATAAATACGACAATCGTCCACGGTTGCTCTCTATTCTCTGACGTGTTTGAGTGTTTTGTAATTTAGGGTTTTATTACACTGCTGCAGTAGCACGTTCAGTCATATAGACTCGATATATTTAGAATGTCTGAAGATATTACCATACCTCTTACAGGAAGTCACAATTCTTTTACAATTATGTTGCATTGTAATGCAATTTGTAAACAAATAGGATTTCTGGAAATCTCATCTAGGCTAAGACACCATGGGAATTATCTGGTCTGTTGTTTGGTCGCTATGTTCTGACTGATATTGGTCCCCTGGGGCGTTGGTGACCTAGAATGGCATTAGAGACCTCACAGAAAGCACCGATATCATCTTATTTTGGCGCGGCAAACAAATGGAGAGCCATGACGTGCCATGACGTGTCTTACATCACCGGCGTGTGTCTGGTCAAAAGACGGACAAATAGCATGATTTTTCGGTATAATATATAATGTTTTATACTTAAAATTGTGAAAATAATAATTATACATATGTTCTAGTTAATACAACTATGTAATGTTGTTCAATGCAAGATGATGATTGCGTTAGCAATCTCATCTTGTGTATAACAAATTATAACATGTCAATGTAGTAATCATGGTAATGTTATGTGTATAATCTTATCTCGCAGAGCAAAATGTATTCAATATAGTATGATATTTGTTTGTTCTAAAAAGAAAATATTTGTTTTAGAAAATTCATCTTGTTTGGAGTAATACACGTTGACATTTAGAAAAGGGACATACGCAGTCTTAAAATCGTTTTGTATGGCACAATATTATGTGGATTTCATGTGGAAATATGACGAAATTGCTTTCCATGTGATCTTACAGTGACAGCTGCAGCATTCAAATGTTTTTAAATATTTATTGAAAGCAATAATATTTTCACTTTCATGTCAAACCTCAGAGTACATTACTGTTATATGTAAATGCTATCGTCAGATGTAGGAATCAAATAGTATACACATTTGTATTCTTAAAATTATTGGAATGTAATATTTGATTGCAGATCAAACTAGACAAAACATACTTCCAGTTCGCTGTGTGGACCTTCAAATAACATTTTGTCATTTTTTATACCCCTGTTATTACTGAGAGCACTTGGACTTCAAAAGGTCAGTCAATATTTTCATTACCCAGATTTGTCAGTTCTCGTTTTTCAAAGTCAAGGTCATTGGTGATATATCGAAATGAATGATTCCCCCCAGAGATGGACTCCTCATACTACAAAGAGAACACGTTGATTTAACGCTGTACCAACTTAATTCGACTACATTTCTTGCCTGATTGGATAATGTTTTCTTTGTTTCTTCGTCTGCATGTTATGAGTGGGAACATTTTAACTATAAGGCACAAAAAAACCGCCGTTTTGTTTAATTACCATATGTGCAGTAAAAGAAACGTGAGGGGAAATACATTTGGGGCCTACTACACAGGTAATTGAGGACAAAGCTCATTGCCTCGTTGCTTAAGGCAGCGTATATTTTAGAAAATGACATGAATTGGACTTTAGGCCCCCTTTGTGCACATACAGGCTAAAGTGGGTCAGGAGAACATCCTGAGGATGGTGAGAACGGTGAGATGACACTGCCCTCCAGACACAGGATTCAAAATTCAAACCCTGGAGGTCTGAGGCCGAGCATGCTACATGTACCTCTCGGTCACGGAGGCTCCCCACAATACTGAATTTATTTTTAGAAGATAAGGAAATGTAGGCCTCCGTTCACATCGTATAAAGAAAAAAAGTCAAATATGTAGATATGGTTGAATTCACATTAGCTTGTATAACTGTTTAATCTGATCAACATTCACAAACAAATAGAAAAAAATGCATCTTAAATTCTTCAAAAACGCCTTAATTTAAATGGATTCACCCGATCTCATCATAATTTGCATATAAGTATCGCAGTTGGCATTTTTGTTGTTCTAAAATCAAATCACTAAGTATAACTCAAATAATCTACTAGCATATAGTATGTTATTAAGTTTGTGTACATAGAATGAAAGTATCATGATAAAGCACAGTATAATCCAATGTGAAAACTATTTTGTTATTTTTCTTTTAATTACGCTTAAAATTCCTTTTACCAGATTAGAAAAGAACCCAGTAGGTTAGGATTAGGATCTGTCACTTACAAAATCCACATAAAATATCGTGAAATCAATTTAAATTTCCACACCATAATTTGGTTTGTAGAGGGTAAGTTATAAACAAATAGACGGAATCGGTTTTGTGCTTAAAACGTATTTGAGTAAATGACATTTTCCTTCTACAAGAAGAGTCAACTTCATTCGTTCAATGATAGCACAGTGATCTCGAGTATTGTCCAATAAAAATAGCTTTAGGAACAACTGTGTGACAGGAAGCAAGGAAAATCCATTTGTTGAACCGTTCTTACGCATTTGACTAATTGTCGTCTTCAAGGTTATTCACGGGGAGCAGGACAAATCAATGTGTTCCCTGCCGTTGTATTCCTGGCGAAATTGTTTTTCTCGCCACTGTGAAATCTCGCCACTGCCATGTACAGATAATTCCGCGATTATTGTTATTTTTTCTTCTTGTGACGAGAAAATATCTCAATTTTCTGATTGCGTCTTCATGGATAACTATCGTGCAGGATCATTACATACATGCTCATGCTCATGCTCCACCGTTGTGGTAATAGTGACCCATCGTCATCAACGGTAAACTAGTCGTGTTTGCTCAGTAACAGCTTTGCTTCGTCAATGACGGGATGTAGTGTCGGTAAATTCATGTATATTCAGAGTTGATCCAAAGTCTCTCTTCTCAGCAAACACACGACATTGACCTAATGCTGATTTTAAGTTGGTCCATCGTGTACGACGCTGGCCCGACATTAAATCAGCATTGGATCAATGTCTGGTGTTTTTTGGGATTGTGTGTTAGAGATATTCCAGTAAATATGGATCACCATCAGAAAGACGCTCCCTGTCGTGTAACATTGGCGACGGAATGCGCCAATAATAATCAGACAGCTCGTTGATCACATTGTGAACCATGGAGCAGGCTGCGACGATGCCACGGAATCGTGAAAGAATTTGAGGCGTCCATTTATTGTGTCTGGCTCTGCGCCGTGTCTTATTGTCCATTAATGTATTAATGGTATCATTTCCTCAACACATTATGCTCCGTCCAATCTTGTGCAGTGCGTTTTTTTCCCCGGTGAATTCACGGGGGATAAATCATGAGCATGGAATATAACATCTGTGGCAATTTTCTAGAATACCATAATACGATCGTACAGGGCATTGCCCTCGATGGCTATGACGCTTACAACACGATAATCCTCAATCAATAACCTTTACTGGATGACTCGTTGAAACCCACCCATGATCACATGTGGTCACACATATTGAACCCATAGCAGTGTAAGAAGTGACATTCTTTTGAGTGACACGATACTCTGACTGCTAAGGCTCAATATGCTATATTTTTTTATTAGCGTGTTGTATCTGATATTATTTGAACATTTTAAATAATAATACTAAAGTTTTTTTTCACACTATTGAATTGTTTGGTCCACTTCTCCATTGCACACGTCAAGGTTGACACTGGCTAAGTGCTAGATTCTTGAATAAATCTACGAAGCCACACAGTTATAGTTAAATAGTTTTATTGTCACAGAAAAAACAAGCAACAAAATATAAGTACAATGTATCAATACATCATATTATGCTAAGTGACGAAAAGGAACTGACGCCCAGTGGCGTATGCGTCCTCACACAATTAAACAAGAAAACATTACCCGGTTTTGTGGAAAAAAATGTGTGCAAAGTGCAAAAAACCCCATAAAAGCCTGCACCCAGCAAACACGAGACGCCGTCCCCCGTTGGGCCAACTAGCTCTAGTTCTAAAATAGGCTTATACACCCCAATATTCCGACAATCCCTTATATTAGGAGCCACAACCTTGTATGGTACGGTAGACGCAATTTAGTCTTTAAGACAAATGTATGGTCAACTTTCCACTTCAGGCAATCACATCAGTCGTACTCTCCCATATTGCAGTGACGCAGTGAAACTCTTCATCATTAATGGATGTCTTAATTAACGAAGACATCAGAGTTAGCTTTAGGACAAGTTACTGATACACCAAAGCATGTATTTCCATGTACAGATGTAAGCCTAATTGTGTCATCCCTGTGTCTCATACGCGAGGTGTATAACAATCAATTCGTACAGTTTTTTGTAGTAAAACACAGGGGTTATTTCAATGTATGTCACCCGTACATGCTATACGAACGACTTGCGGATACGGATAGCCTAAGGATGACATACATAGGCTACGTATAAGGCTTCGTTCTTTTTATTACATTTTAATATACGTGTCAGTGTACGTGTGAGTGTCCAGTTCCATGGGTGATCAAAACGGACAAAGAAACGGACACGGAGACGGACACGTCTGCGACTAAGCAAACCAATCAAACCACCAAAGCAGCGACCCAGATTGACACGCAAACGAACACGGATACAAAATATATTTAACAGCAAGTACTAAGTAGCAATAATTTATTGCTGATGGTTCCTGTAACAGGAACCTCACAGAAAAGCCAAGAAAGCGCTGGCGCCAGTGCATATTATAATAATTTTCACATTTACATTTTTACATTTTGATTATTTATGGAGGAGTCAGTGGAGTATTTTATTAATCATGTTAAAAAAAACTTGCACGAATACGCTTAACTTCAGTACATCATTATAATCACTTTGTTTGAACAAATTATCGAGTGGAATAGTTGAAGGATTTGAAGAATTTGTCATTTATATACTTTTTACGCTCTTCTCAAATTAATGGCAACATACCAGATAGTGGTATTCATCACCGATGTGGTTGCAGTGGAGGCATAACCGTAGGTCGCGCTCAGTATGAGATCGACATCCAGTTTCGATTGGTAAACGGTAAAGGAAACGTAGCTTGAGCTTATGCATCCCACCGTTCAAGGTCTCTTCATTAATTAACTGATTGAGCACATTTGCTTTCAGAACATCAAAGGAGCTGTTGACCTGGATGCGGATGCCGAATGGGATCAGAAGCCATTACACGACGCGGACATTAAAGATTACAACACTAGCTCAATGTTTAACTAACGTTGTGTACATTGGCTCAGCGTCGATCTATACTATTAGTTTTAATCGACGGGGTAATTTATACTGAAATAAAAAATAGGCGGGACACTGTAAATTCTATAGGGCGGAGCCGAAGTCTCTCTGAAGCACAGCGAAGTAGAAACACGTACAAGCTTGATACAATTCGACATTCGGAATGTATTGATATTGAAACAAATTGTGATAAAATCAATCAAATTGTAATGCTCTAAGTATGAATATACAATCTCTGAGTGCAAAATTTGATGTTTTAGTTATTTTACTTCATCAATTGAATGCTGCCACCTGAAACATAGCAACTACAATAATCCAAGAGTCGTGGTTAAATGACGACTCCGACCTTTCACAGTAACCAATACAGGGATATTCATTGATTACTTTAGGTAGAGTATGCAGTTCCCATAGTGGTTTAGCTATATATCTGAATGACATTTATAAATACAGTTACCTTTATATAATAATAGTTCTGTTTGGGAAGATTTATTTATAGAAGTAAGTTGGAAGGGCTTAAATAAACCTGCAATAATCGGCAATGTATATAGACTACCCAGAAACACAAATAATTTTATTAATGCATTCACTCCTATACTGTCACACTTAGACTTCTTGCAGAAGATTACATTATATAATTATTGCAAATTAACCGTGAACGTACAGTTGGAGAGTTTTTTTTATTTGCTTTCATATCATTTCTATCCACAAATAACATTTCCCACTATACTCTCTACAATGAGAGTAACTCTCATTGATAACAGTTTTTGTAACTTCCCACCACAACTTGTCAGAGCTCTGCATCAATACTTGTCAATGGGATGTCGGACCATTTCCTTTGTTTTATTTTGCGTCCTAACCTGCTAACGTTAAGCCTAGCATAACGATAAACACTATTTACTCAGCAGACTATTTTCCCATAGCTGTAGCTAAATTGAAAGAAGAAATTAATAAACTAACTTATCTGATCTAGTGCAACTCGCCCTCATCTCGGCGCCTAGCAAAAGCTATAATAATCTCGATCCAGTTCTTTTAATACCTAAAACGCTACACATCCCAATAAAACAAGCCAAATTTGATAAAAAGACACATAGAAAAAGTCCATGGATAACCCTAACTTGTAGAGATAAGCTTTACCGATCTTTTAAACAGTGTTGCGTAGGGACCGAAGTTTACAATACATTAAAAACTAATTTATATACGTTTGACAGGCTATTAAAACGGAGCATTTCGTCAACAAAGAAAATGTACCATAATAACGTTTTTAATCAACACAAGTTTAATATTAAGCAAACATGGGGAACTATCAAGAATTTATTAAATAATTTTTGCATGATAGTCTAAATGTAAATGGAGACATAATTAAAGATGAGAAAAAATTAGCACACCATTTCAACAATTATTTTGAAAATATAGGTCATATATTATTTCAACAAATTACTAGTAATTACAACTCCAATGTGTCGTACGTATAATTGTCAGACAATTCCACCAATTCCTGATTTAAGTTTTCGCTAGTTCCTGAATCTGTCATTGGTAAATTGATCAAGATCAAGAATATAAGAATAGTAGTGGACCGGACGGTATTAACACTAAACTTTTAAAACAACTTGTTAACAATAATTTAATTTCACCATTACCCAACATTTTTAATCAGACATTAAGCACTGGGATATTTCCGGATAGACGCAAAATTGATAAGGTCATTCCCATATATTATAAAGGTGATTCTTTATCAGCTGAAAAAGTATGTCCCAATATCTCTATTTGAAAAAGTAATGCTTATCCAATTAAAACAATATCTAGAAGAGCACAACTTACTTTATAAAAGTCAATATGGCTTCCGTGAGAATCACTCGATTGAATATGCAGCTCTTGAGCTGATAGACCACATCTCAAATAATCTTGACAACGGTAAAATATCATTTTCCATAATTTTTTATTTCATAGATCTTTCCAAAGCCTTTGATACTCTCGACCACACTATTCTCACCCCAAAACTAAAACATTACGGTATAAAAGGTTGTGCCCTGAAATTGTTAAAAAATACTTAAGTAAAAATCAGTATGTAGAATTGAATAATGTAAGATCTGAAATGTGGGAAATAAAAACAGGTATTCCCCAGGGCTCGCTTCTGGATCCATTACTATATGGCATATATGTCAACGATATTTAAACGGCAAGCTCTATTTTTCCTGCTATAATTTATGCTGACGACACCACTGTGACTGCTAATTTAGAAGATTTTTCTGCTAGCACAAGAAAATAAAATCAATTTAGAATTGAATAAAATTAACATCAGGCTGAAAGCAAATCGTCATAATCTTAACAGCCATAAGTTAAAATTCATGTTATATTACAAGCCTCACAAAAGGGTACCGATTCCCATCCTCAAAATAGATAGTACTAAAATAACCAGTGTTGACACCTTCAGTTTTTTAGGTCTACAAAAAAAACAAAAACGTTCAACTAGAGAAAACAGCAGGAAAAGATCAAAAGTTATAAATAGGCTAAAATTTGTTGTACCCCCAAATATACTGGTGACCTTCTATAATTCAATCATTTTATCACACCTTAATAATTATTGTACACTAGCATGGGGTTATGAACATAAAAGCATCTCTAAATTACAGAAAAAACTATTAGAATAATTAGATTTTCTTCACACACTGATCCTCTTTTTCAAAAAAATACGTTCCCATAAATTCAAAGATCTCTTTGAGTAAAATGTTCTAAAATTTTACTATACGCTTATGAATAACAACCTACCAAATTACGTTTTATATTTAAACACATTTACCGGAGCACAGACTCATAATTATAATACTCGTTTTAGAAATAATGTTAGACAGATTCAACTCGGGCATAAATTTCGCTGGAAATGCCTTCATTATAAAATTGCTAGAATTGCAAAAAATAAAATCCTTGAAAAAGTGTAAACACACAGCGCTAACGGATATGTTTCACATATTAAAAGCCATATGTTAAAAATGTATCCCAAAAATTGTCATCTGGAAAATTGTTATATCTGTAGCAGGGAATGATATGTATGTAACGCCTTCATTATATCTACAAAAGTAGTTATCTTTTATAATAAGTGCTATTTTTATGTTTCTATAAGTTAATCCACAATATAATTCAAAGTACGTCAATTCATTCATACATGTTTTCTATGTAAAATTTTTAAATATTTTATATCATAGTCATTGTTGTTGATTTTCCCTGTAATACGGTTATTGTGTAATAATAATAATGTACATTACTAGGTGGTCTAAATGTCAGCGATTGGTTTCATCTGCCTTTTCATCTTTTCATTGCTAATGATTGTCCCTATATTTCACGATCGCTGAAATATACGTATGCATCACGGATACATCAGTCATCCGGGTGTGGATATTTACGTATAGAGCTTTAGTTCAATAATCGTGGCGTGAGAAGCGGAATTACCATAAATTGACGAGCTCGCTGATGTTGTAGACGGTTGAATTATATTTACTAAAGACCCGATCAATCAGGTATTACTATAACATAGTGCAATTAATATGCATATATAATGAGTTGCACACAAACATGCACTTACGTGAATCAGCTAATAATTAATTTAAATAATAATATACTGATCCATTTCTTTAATCATGTTCATGAGCAAATCAATTAGCTCGCGTTTGCGATTCACAACTTACTAATTGTAGCTCCAGCTAGAAGGTTACCATTCTGGCAACTTTAGGCACTTTTGTAAAGAAGGATTTATTGAACTAAAAAACAGCGTTTTTGATTGGCCACCTGTCTCCGTTTGGCACGTATGGTCAATCCAGGCAAGGAATTAATCGATTTGTAATATAAACACCGTTGACTGATTTAATTGGGTATAGGTTTCCCTGGGTTTGACTGGCGGATACCACTACGTATTATAGCTATGTTACGTGACAATTTGTAATAAAGTATTACGATGCGCTTGTAATGGGATAGAAAGTCTAATGCTTCGCAATTTATTAGCTTCCATAGATCAATGGAAATAATCATGAGCAAATATAACACAATACAAGTACCAAAATCACAATCTAAGTACCTGAATGTTCAGAACCAGATGCACCATGAAATGAAATAATTACCTCATTTTTATCCTGATAGTACATCATGTTAAGTAAAACAATCGTGCACAATTTGACAAAATAATGAAAAAATGGCACCAATGCAGTTTGAGTATAACATACCGTTAATTGTTGTTTGAATTTCCGCGGTCTCTCAGTAGATAACCATAATACAATACCAGAATTTATTTGTTATATTTAAAAGTTTATATCATCGATGAATATGTGTCTTTCTCTGGGCCAGTTTACATGATTGAATTTTTGTAACACGTGGTGTGACGTTATGATCTGATATATCAGAGGCGATATAATGTGTGTCATGGGAATGGATTCATTAATAATAACTAGAAAGAGACATATACCCATGTTAGTTTGCACTCATACAGTAGCATAATTTGTATGAGGGTGCTGAAAGTGATATTATCCATGTAGGCTAAATGTTGATTCATTCCAGTGTGCGTTATACCACAAATTTGTCATTCTTTGCAGATACAAAAACGTGGTATCAGAGGTTGTCACAAACTCAGACAAACTAAAAGTTTGCAAATTGCTAAACACAAAACTCCAAATTTCACTATTATGATAATACAATATGCGGATATAGTGGATATTTTTATTTTGAAAAAGCGTGATGTTTATATTTATAATTATTAATCATTTTGATAATATGAAAACTGTAATCTACTGTAGTCTAGAGTGTGTTTTGGTAGTGTATCTCTGACAGGTCATTTGTTTTAATTTAATCACATTTCATTAAATAGCTGGAAAGTTATTTATGTCAGAGTTGAGTTTTATCTTTGAAAACTATATGCTTTTCCTATATTGATTTGATTAGACGTACGTAATAGTATTTATAACGTATTTCGATTTTGCGTTAATCATACTTCAGATGAAGACTACATCAATGACACTATCCTGCAATATAGAAATGAGTGACTGTCGTTTTAGGCCACATACTAAACTGAACCACTTGGGGATGGCGAAATGAATGAAATGACACTGCCCTCTGAGCACATGATTCAAAATTCGAGTCCTGGCGGTCTCTGGTCGAAAACGTCACCCCTCGGTCGCAGAGGCTTCCCACGATACTGTATCATAGAAAATATAGTGAATTTAGAGTATAAAGAGCCATTTACAAAGTATTTTCTCCTTACTAAATAAATCAAATCGTTGTGCTCTGTGATTTGCTGCGAAATGAATGAAAGATATTTGTTAGATAATCATATGGTAAAAAATGTGGGTCAAATATTACTCAAGCACCTGTGAGTGGAGCATGATCAACTATCCCTTTTAAAACTGACTTTGATATTTACCCTGGCAACCTAAATAAATGTACTCGGCACGCAGAAAACCCTTAGAAACGACATATCACACATTATGATATATATAACATTTGTCAACGGCCTAAATCCGACCACAGGACGTTCATGGGTGCGTAACAGTAACATATAATTTATATTTACATAACTAGTAAAAATATAATAATATAATTATGTTAAATTAAAAGAAATAAGACACACAGGGAAACGTCAGTTTATTTAGGGATATGTGTGTATACGTATATATGTCTAATCTAGTCTTATCTACAGTTAACAATAATTTGGAAGCAGAGCGTGATGGTTGATGACTGCGCATTAGAGTTGACAGATATTGAAGTGCAGTACATCTTATGGAGCGATACGTCAGCACTAAAAGTTTAAAAATAATTCGCATATGCACATTCAGAGCAGGCGTGATCGAATCAAATTTTTGGATACGTGTGATAACTCTGTATAGAGTAAAGCCCGAGGAGGTTTACATTCTTAACTGAGGAAAAAGCCTCGGCCTTTGGCCTCGGCCTTTTCCACAGCTAAGAATGTAGAGCTCCGATGGTTTTAACTGACTTTAAACACATCCGACCATAATGAGGCTCACTCATTATCAACAGCTCGGTCACACCTGACTGATTATAGCTCCATAGGGCTACCATGATAATTGGTATGTACTTGATCAAGAATAACTCTCCATTCCCGGCTTAGAATTTAGTGGTCGAACAAAGCAAATAATGTAGTGGTATGTTTCAATGCAGCTGCATGTTGAACCATCTGCAACTTTGGATTACAGATAATTGCAGGCCATATAGTAGAGAATTTCCATTGTCCAATCTGGATGTCACGAACGCGTGGACAAGTTGTTTGGCTGCACCAACTGTGATGACGTTCGTTTTGTGCACAATTGTGGTTCGACTAAGTTCGGTAAGAAGTATATATTAAAATATAATAATAATAACTGGCGTTCATCATTAATTTCAATGTAACATTATCTAAGGTTGTTGTTAATCGTCAAAATTGATTCTTTGTCCCTGGAAATGCTAGTTTAGAGACTTAAATCATGATTCTAGGTAGCTTAGAATGATTTTACATGGCGGCTATTTTAAAATTCAAGATGTCCACTATATTGAATGGATTAAATCGATGTGTACCCAGTTTTATATGAATCTTCATATTATTTCCCACATCTGCACCAATTGTCATGCTTTGTCAATTTTTTTTCGTGAATCTTCTACAACGTAGACTTCAAGAGCTGTACTATGAGAATTACGACTCACTTAGCCGTTGACGGTCACAATAATTATTGTCATTGCAAAAAAATACTTCTACGATTGCAGCCTATACATACTACTGTGCATTTCTACGTTATATGGTACAGAATCGATCATACTAGATATTCGTGCAGATTAAATAAAAATGGGTTTATTTGGTATATCACGTTGCCATGGCGATGGGCCGATGTCTGATTAAGATCCAGCGTGAAAAGCACATTTCCGACAGGAACGAGAAACAAGAGACATTTTGTTGGGCTATTATTATTGAACATGTATTCAGCACAATTTATACTTTAGGCCAGCTCTAGCCCATTGCTCGTCATCATCACAAAGGTTGTCTAAGCAGCGAACCCATGTTACGCCGAATTCCGGTATATGACACATGTGCATAAACAAAAGCAGTATTAAAAAGGTGGTTAAATCGTGGGCGTTCTAAACCACCTGTATCACCAAAGAAAACAGTCCTTATGTTAATTAAAATGATTATAAATCAAAGCGAAAATTGCATAATAAAATTTCCAGAGAGGAAGAACAATTATTACGTTTTTATATTGCGTGGATTCATATTACTAATAATTCACTGGCGTTAGAGAGGCCGGGATTTAATTGTTCATAAACATAAACCACGTACAGCATGTACAGACAGTTTCAAAATATGTAGAGGATGAAATGAAACACAAATATGTCACTAAAAGGTACACAATGTAAACTATGTTCACGTATTTGTGGCTTTTTGTCACGTTAACTCAAAGCAGTCTGGCCGTGTAGACATTAGACGTCTGTGTGGTCTGGTGATTTTAAGGCATATTCCCATATTTCTATAATAGAGTGATGGCATATGCTTGTCTCATACATCCCAAGAACACACACACACAACATATAACCATAGTACACCATACTTAATTGATCAATGTGATGTTGCTATGGCAACCGGCAGCCCCTTTGAATATGCTAATTAGGTAGTTAATTTTTTTGTTTTTTTATTGTTAAAATATGGTATGTTTGAGATTTACAAAAGGCAAGAGTACACCATTATGTTAATTCACACAGAATATATCAAAATACATCAAAGAAAGTTCGTAGAAGCATTCAATCGGCATAATAACACACTCATTAATAGGGTAAATAAGGTATTACCATGAGATTTAGTAACTTTCTACACGTCCTGAGGAGTACACAGATTTAATAGTTTGACGTGAACTAAGTTGAGTTTCTAAACTCCTCCTGAGAAATACCCCGAGCCTCATATTCATATGTCGAGCCTTGTGTTCTATTGCTAATTCAGAAACGGTTGCGATGAGGATAAATCACCCACGTGTGTTTTAGGTTCACCATGTCATGCTCATAGTTAGGCAAGTGAGGTCGTCTGGTGAATGGCTAAGCATTATTGCTAAATTGCAGCGTCAGCTCTGCTCGGACTTAGACTGCTATATATGTCTGCACAATCCAAGATTGAAAATAGCTGCCAAAAAATAACCCGATATAATTGGCCAACAAGATTCAAAATGACAGCAAAAAACGTAGAGGACGTAGTATTACGTATTACTCATCTCACTCTTTTCAGCCATTGAAAAAAATAAAGTGGATCAGCCTAAGTAAATTTAGTAAGACATGTAGATGTCTTCGGCCATGAATTCATCTGTAGTTATTTGCATTTGGAGAGATAAAGCGACATGCTGCAGATGAAGTGCTCCGTGAAATTATACAGTGGCTGACAACCGAATGGCGAATTCAGCAACCCCTAGTAGAAAGGGTTCCTGAATGTTCTTTGTAGCATTTTACAATAGCCCACTCCTCCCTCCAAGTTTTAAAGAAACACAATGTTTCTTCCCCGCTTACTCGTAAAGATTAAATATTGTGGGGAGCCTCCGTGACCGAGAGGTAGCGTGCTCGGCCTCAGACCGCAAGGGCTCGAATTTCGAATCCTGTGTATGGAAAGCAGTTTCATCTTATTCATCTCACCATCCTCAGGACGTTCTCCTGACCCACTTTAGCCTATTTGTGCACAAATGTGGGCTAAAACCCATTCATGTCAATTCATTTCATTTCATTCGCCTTACACCAATTGCTAACTTTTTTTCTAGTGCTTAGTTGGGTGCTGTTAAAAAAAAAAATGGGATGACTTTTAAATAAAAATATATTCAACAGCCATTTTATGTGCACATCTTATGATGTAACACACAATGCCGCCCAAAACAAATTTGATTCTGGCCAAATATTGCAGAATATATCATGGCAAAAGTCGACGACGCTGACCGCATGTTGAAGCGGCATTGGCTCAATGTTTCGTGTTTGCTGATATTGCACATTATCCGCCTACCAATTTCGGATTTGGAAAACCGATCTTAGGGAGTTGATAGATCAGCCGAGCACTGTGATCTGTAACAATTCATTCAAATACACTTTTGCGCTATGTAAGAACCTGACATTTGTAGCTTCGATTGAAAAAAATGAAAAAGAGCTTCTGAATTATGAAATAAATCAACCAACGGTACATGATGCGTTTTTTCAGATCTTATGAGAGTTTGCGCACCACAGACTAACTGTGTGTCAAACAGTCATATCGCTCGTAATGCGAAACCTGAAAACACCTCTCTTTTCAACTGTGGCATGTGCATACAGCTGCAAACACAGTTAAATAGATCATTTTAGATTTTAATGCAGACATATTTTATGGAGCTTTCTCCAATAAAAAATAATGTACACTTAATATATAACAGGTACATGTGTTCTCGAATTATAAATTAAGTGAAACATATGTAGTCACTGGGGGGGGGGGGGGGTAGTGTGGTTTAATGCATTAATTAATTAAAAAGCCAAAAAAAAAGCCAACCTTTCAAACATAAGGGGTTGACACAATGTCGCTTTAACGTTTCCACACCGTATTCCACGCTGCGCCAACATTATAACAACATTGGGTCAACCACATGTGTGTGCATGTAACGTATCCGAATCCAGAATACTGTATAAGCATGATAAGTGTAAGTGCTAAGCAGTACAGAACATATGGCAGGGCATGGTTTCATCTCGGGACAAAGGAAACTCACAACGTTAAACTAGCACTTGGTAAAGGTTTGATTACGACGTTGGCCCAAACATATATCCATTGTTCGGTCACGTCCTAGTATCGACTGAAAATTTGTGAAGACAGCCTTCGGTCGACAATCCGTGCCGAATGATTTCAAAATGACGTCGAGACGTTCTTACCTTCCTTTGTCCTACCAAATGCCTCTCCTGTTTTGTTGCTCACCAGACAGAAGATTTGGCTCAATGTCGGTCAGCGTCATTCCATCCTTTGCTCGGCGTAGAAACAACGTTCCGTCTTGAGTGCTTAATAACCATAAAAGTGCTAATCTCTTATATAGCCGTTTTAGCTTTTTTATTTTTTATTTTTAGGCCTATGTACCATTCAAAGTAGGAAATTTAAATGAGAAATTGCCAGTAATCTTACTAGATTGAATTTTATTTAAATGGTGCATATGTAACTAATTTTTAACACACAACTTCAAGTGAATAAACAAATATTTTGTTATAATGTAGCGCTTGAACTGGTGGCTCTTCTCCATGGTTGCTGTGTTTTGTAGGGTGAGAAACCATCACAATGTCATCTCGGCAAAACCGATAATGAACGCACGGTGGAGAGTACAACTTGGTCCTGTATTTACGGTTACTGAGGTTAATGTATGGTTTAGAGGGGCATGCGATTCAATCAGCAAAAAAGATGAGATGAACAATGGGATAACCCACTTCCCAGCCCACAAGACGCAATTGCCCGGTGATGGCTCAACGTAGACGCTGTGTTGACGTTGAACTAGCACAGGGCGAACTTGTCGCGCTTACTGGAATGGCTAAACATGTCTAGATACCCCATTTACACTTCTGTATACATGATATCAGCAATGCATAACACGAAATGTATAACTCCGGCCTTTTAATTTTAGATGGTGGGTTCACCAAATTGCATGTAACTAAAAAACGTTTTCCCCTATAAACTTGGTTTTGGTGTCATCAGAAAGAGCGATCATATATCTTTTAATTGCGGCTTTTAATAATATTGGTAATGTTGTATGGTAGTTGCTGGATAGTGATATCTATCAAATATTACAGTAAAACAGCCATTTCACATGTATGTCCCGCATATACATGTAGACCTAGTTCACTTTCTGGGCACATGGGGCGCTTCTGTGCCTTATTTGCATGTTGACCAAAACATTAGCACATGGCATCTGCATGTTTTCACACAACATTGCGATGTGGTTCAGAGGACATACAAGCTGTACACCAAATTTCATCAAGCATGACAGGCTACACAAATTCATGGAAATTCTATGATGGCTTGTTCTTGTCGTTTTATTACTAAACAGTAATGCTACTCTACCTGAATGTCTGCTCATGGCAACATATAGCTAGGTCAATCAATGCTGTCTTATTTAATCCTAATTTATTAATTAGTTTAATTATTTTATTATTAATTATTTTAGTAATCAATAAATTAAATAATTAATTAACAAAATTATTACCACAATTGCTTAATTAATTAATTAATTTATTTATTAATACATTTCTTGCTATGCATTTTTTGATGATATGCAGTCATTATAGCTACATTTTGCATAGAGCGGATTGTATCAGATATCAAAACATTTACGAAATAAATAAAATGCACCAATTATATAGTGAAACGTAATATAATCGGGATTTTAGCTTAGCTTGGATTCCTATAATGTATTAATTGAGGATATTACCTTGACAAAAACACCTTTTATTAAAATTGTATAAAGGAAACTTAATTTCCATGCAGTAGAAAAAAATGGAATGGACCGGCTGCTGGGAAAATTGTTTAGCTATGGTACTGTAATCCCCACTCCTCCCACGTTTCTGAAATATTACGTATTATCGTATTTATACTCCATTCACGAAGACGGTATTGCTTCTTATATGAGAGCGCAGCATCTTCAATAAAAGGAAGAACTGATGCAACAAAAACATATTTTTGCTATGCGTTGGGAAGATTGTTTTCATAAATTTCGCATAAATTCAATCATGTATCTTTGCAGGTGACGTGCATTCCCGTTGACCACATAACAGAAAGAGACGCAACAACTGGGCCAACGCCATTGACATCTGCGACGCTGGGCCAACATCAAACCCACATTGGTTAAATATCTCGCGTTTACTGAATAGTTTGTCGTTCCTGGGGTGTGCGGCCCGGACAGATGATCGAATTTATCTGCTTTTTTACGGTCTCGCAGCACTTACTGTCAGGATCATCTGTCAGATGATGCGACAATCTGGCGGATCCGGCTTGTCATAAAAGGAAAACGGTTTTATTACAACCCTTGCTTCTCACTCCTGCTCGGCACTTTAGGCAATGCATCTTTTCTCCTTGTAAAAAAGAGCGATTTGACAATAAATTATCACGAATTAATAAACCTTATTCATTTGTATTGGTCGTCCATTGTGGACCATGCGTCGTAATCACTTTTGCGATTTGAAATTACGTGGACTAACTTATTCTAATGAAACGTCGATAATTTCAATACAATGATTTAACAAAACGCTTCCATGTAAAAAAGGTAATTCAAGGTAAACAAAAATAAATGTAAAATAATATTTGTGGTGTAAACATGGTAAAGGTAATTCACATGCTTTGCTTATAGAGTCATTCATTTCATAGCAATTTCACCATGACACATTCCCGTATTTGCGCTACACTTCTTCTTGTCCGTCTCACCAGTGTACCTTTCGCATCACGACAATTACAAGAACTCAGTCTGCAGTGATGTTTGCATCATATAAATCAGACGGAGCAACATCATTCCAGCCTACATCTGGTTTCATCTTGAACTGAGCAGCGCATGTAAATTCTAAGCTTTTCATTTTTGTCAAACGATGCGGTGTTTTTAATGTTTTTTTCGTGTTTTACTCATTTTTTTTCCACAAGCATTCGGATCACTGTTCAACGTTGAGTTACAATTCATGTCATGGCTGGTGGTCACAGAAAAGGTCAGAGTTAGGGTCACTCCATCTATGCATCGCGCGAGAATCGAACAAAGAACCCTTAGTTTCAGAGCTAACCATGCTACCAGTTGAGCACACCAGGTGCCGCGGAATGATCACATGATTTATGTCGTAATATACAGGCAGTACATTTAAAATTGCTTTAGCCATACAACTGTATCCCACAAACTGTATTCCAACGTTATGCCAACGTGTTGTACAAATCAGCACGGATAACACGGCCTATATGTCCACCTGAATTTGAAACAACTGAATGTTTGTTTAGGATTGGTTGATTTTCACGTGGTCTGGAGTAGAGTACATTGATGAGCTGCAAGCTAATTTCTTTGAAACATGGTTCGTTAACCCTACAGATCTAAAGGTCATCAGGATCCATCAGAAACGATTACCTTGTCAAACATGCCAAACGCATCATTTATCTTTATGGACCACGAAGATTGCCTTACGTGGTAAAATAGCCCCGATAAACATCAGTAATAACATTATCCCAGATCAATAATCACATTAACTGTGTATAGGGAGCACAACTCATCATTAGGGTGCAGGAAAAAGCGGGAAGCAGCAACACTCTCCAGCAAAAAAACAGGCGCTATATCAGATTATATGAATAACTTATCTCTTGATCTAATGTTTCATTGACGTTGCGTGTTTTCGGGGTTGCGTCTGCTTCCATGTATTTTTGCAGGCTAATTGTCTTTCTTTAGTGCAGTGCTCCACCAATAATAGGTGTTCCTACCCAAGTTTGCTTTTTAGCGTTTTCTTCAATTTCAACAGCGAGGGCGATATTCTCCTATGATCACATAGTACATATTAAACATTGTAATGTTTTCATCTATATTTGATGTGGGTCTACATGAATTAGACTTATATGTTACACACGACAATGCTTAATTCTGGATTGTGATATAATAAGTATAATGACTTCTATAGCGCCAGTATCTTTCAACAATATTGAGACTCAATGGCGCTGTGGACTAAAGTCAGTATTCAGTGGGGAGGTCCATAGTCGGAAAAGGAACATAGTGACTGATTTTGCTTCACGTATTTCAAGGAGCAATTTATTCCACAAGCGCGGTGCGGCAACCACGAACGATGAATGGCCGTAATTTCTTTTTGACCGCGGTCCAGGATGTAATAACTTCGTACTTTCGGATCTCAGTGTTTGCTGGTGTTTCCCGAAGTGTAATAAATCACTGAGCTATGAGGGAGTACCCATGAATAGTGCTTTATATGTCAGAAGGTTCAGTTCAAATTGAATACGTGCTTTAATAGGTAACCAATGCAGTGATTTGATTTGGCCTGGTCACTACTCGGTCAAGGCAATTCTGTACACGCTGCAAGCTTGTTTTATATTTTTCAGAACAACCGAGCAGCAACGAATTACAGTAGTAAAGGCGACTGCTCACTAGAGCATTGGTTAGAGAAATTGCAGTAGCTCTATTCAAATGAATTCGAATGCGTCTAAGATCTTGAATATGGTATGATATAGGCTTACTGTATTTTTTCGAGCAGGCTGACTTACTAATTGTCTCACATTTTATTTTAAACATTTGATAAAAATGAAGCACGAAATACCAGCATAAGAATATTTGATGGTGACTGTAAATACTGTGGTACATAGCCACAAGAAAAATGTCAACTACTTGAAGGCCAACAATGCACTAAAATAACATATTGATATTGAAGGCGCAAAATATGAAGAGGGCACTGTACAGTTACTGATACTGTTCAATTATAGCTGACCTACATTCTTAAAGTAAATTGTTTAAAGCCAAATTAATAATATTATAGTGTAATATATAGGACTATTGGTATGTGAGTTATGCCATTTTTAAATGTGACTAACATCAGCCCTGTGAACCATAAACACACAGCGGGAATTATATTGCACCCTCGGCGAAACACTATATCCATATTACATACTACACGTATGAATCATTCACTGAGAGAGTCATTCACGTGCATAAATAGGTTAGCCTTACGTTGGTGGGGCTTAATGGTGACTGGTAATCCAGCAAACATCACTGACACAGTGATGGTATGGTGTTGGTCCACTGCCTATATTATACCAAAGCTAACTGTTGATTTCTTGGAAAGCTGGAAAAGCTGGTGGCAGTAAAAATGAAATGAATCGGGCTTTAGGCCACCTTTGTGCACATATAGGCTAAACTGGGCCAGGAGAACCTCCTGAGGATGGTGAGATGGTTGAGATGACACTGTCCTCCAGACACAGGCAGCAAAATTCGAGCCCTGGCGGTCTGAGGCCGAGCACGTTACCACTCGGTCACGGAGGCTCCCCGCAATACTGACTTTCACACGTGGATGGGGAAGAAACATTTTTTGTTTTTTTTAAATCGCCGAGACCGGGAACCGAACCTCGGAGGACTCTGGCGAAAGGCAGCGGTGCTAACCACTACCGTAGGGCCCCCGCCCAGCTGGTGTCAGTAGTGGGATCTGTAATATTTACACACTGTGCGTTTGTACAACATTGATTCAAAGCTGGATCAAAAACGACTAGTTTAACCAGATATTTAAAGAATAAATTATAAATGCTACATCACTTTATAACTGATCAATGCTACATCAATTTAGATTGACATAGTTACTGATATGTTGTTGACATTGTTATAAAAATAATCAAAGATAGACATAATTGACTAATATCAGCCACATCTTCAAATCTATCTTATTAAAGACCGTCTAGTTGATTCTCAAAACATGTCACAAACACAGCGACGATTTCGTTGAAACAAGCTTTTTTGCAGTTTAAAATAAATGAATGGGGATTAGAAGCTAAAGCTAAACTGGAAAACCTAGTAAGGGTATACACTTAATAAAGTAGCAAATATTTTCCATGTTTAAATTTGCATTTTTACTGTCATCTTCTGTCATCTTCTAGACGTATTCATTATTTATTGTGTGCTGTCCTTGTAGAAAGAACAAAGTAAACTTAGCTTAGGCCACTATATTTTAGCGTGCACAATAAATTTGGGCCGCGCATTACCACAAAAACATGTGTTTTCTATCTGACCAGCGCGCGCATGGGATTGCTGCCGACTTCCGAAAAAACCCCAGTTTATTTCGGGACATAAATAACTTTTAAAAAAATAGGTCTACAGTTTGTTTTCATTTCGTCTTCTTCATTAACTTCTTCAGACGTTTGTCCTATGCTTTTTTATTTGGTCGCCCTCATTAACAAAAATACGTTTACTGTTTTTTTTTCTTCAGTGTTTTTTTCCGCCCTCCCTCATTAGATTTTGGATTTGTTCTGATCTAAGACAGAGAAAAACATAGTGGTCTTAGTATAGAGAGATTTATATCGACGTGCTGTCTGGTTGGTGGGTCAACGGGTAGCTAACGTCTCAACGTTTTTACAGTAGTAAGCACTGGTAAGCCGATTAGACTGACTGGAATGAGGTTATTTCACAGGTTCTCCTCAGTAGCTAATGCTTAGAAGTGAAGTCGTCAACGACACCTGTCATTCGAGATGGTAAGAGTGGTTTTATTCAACATTATTATAAATCCTATGTTCCCATCATTATTATTTTAAATTAACAAAAAAATTATAGCTTAGCAAATAGTAATTCCCAATTACAAATAAAACTTACAGTACAATAAATTGAACAAATATAAATAAGTTTGATGATTTAACCTTGTATCGATGTTTGAGACAAGCAGCACGTTGTCTGGGTGTTTTATGGAACTGATATGACTTATTGACCCAATCCATAATCATACGAATAGAGAATACGAGATCATCTATATGAGAATCAGAATCTCGTTCATTATTGAATCTTCAAACAGGTGATTAGTTTTGTTTCCAGCATAATCATATCACGTTTCCAGTGATACACTTAGCCAGCACTTCACTGAGTGAATATGTGAGTTATCACCAAAACTATACACAGATGCGCACAAAATACCATAAATTTAACAATCCGCCTCATATAAGCTGATAAGCGAACGCATGTTTTATGAAGCACAATACTAGCGATTTCAAATATCTGAAATGTGCACATAATTGGCGTAAAATAACATTATTTATCTCCTGTTCCCATGATTTTCTAGAAACTGCTGCAAAAAATAACACGCGATAGACAAAAAAACAACCGACGAATAATACACCATGTTTCGTAGAACTACCTGAGCTGGGCGCATGTTGTCAACGTCGGCACATACATATATATAATACACAGAACAAGGCTAACGTTTAATGTGTTTGCCCAGCGTCTATATAAGCTATATAAGCTATATAAGTCCTATACAAATACATTATACACACTTATCTTACCTTTAAGAAAAATGAACAGTAATAATTATCTTGGTGTTTCGAGCTGACGTCAGTCAATGCATTTTTTAGAGTGTTTTTTTAACATGTTAAATGCAACTAATATTATTATTTTTTTCTCTAAACATACTCTCACTCATTATGTAATTACTCGGTTTCTACGCTTATATGCAGTAGCTATTTTATCTCTGGTTTTGGTGCGGGAAACTTAAAAATATCATGCCAATGCTGTTTAACTGTAGGTTATTTTAAATAGTTCTGATGCATTTTTTATTTAACCTGTGCTTGTTTTAGTATATAATGTCGTTTGATTTTAACATGTTTAAGTTAACTTAGCATGCATATTTTACCGAGCTAATCCTGTTGTCTATAGTCTTGTACATATGTTCATTTTTAATGACGCATAAGTCTGCATAGATTTACCGTCGTCAATAAATATCTATCTATCTATCTAACGTATACTTACTAGATAAGTAGAGAGAGTGAGTAAATTTACTTTAAGACTATGGAAATTAAGACTATAGTATGTACGCTATCTAAAAATATGTTCAGTCATTTACATGATCTGCAAAATCACTTCACACAACATGAATCTACTTCATCAGGTGTAAAATGCATCCGAACGGAAATCAATTATCAGCAGAAACATTATGGGGTCGTGGTCCAGAGATCAGATACTATTGATCTAAGTGTGTCTGACCAAGAACGTTCTATACATATATAGAACGTCTTTGGTCTGACCACGAATTTAATGTTGTGTGGCATATTAAACGACTCAGCCCCTCAGTAATCTCATAGCGCTGGCGAAATGTTGGCCAACCGTCATGGGACGTCCACCTAACAATTTAACCACGGTACGGATCTCTGCCTGTTGAAATCCTCTGATGTCATGCAGATACACCAAGCCCCACGTATATTTCAACCGATTTCAATCGCCAGTAGACGTTTTTGGTATTACCTGATACGAATTATTTTTTGGTAAATGTAGAGCATGGAAATAAAGCCACACCCTACACACAATCTGGAAACAAAAGTATATAATCCACAACATCATACAAACAGATCGTTTGACTGTAATGTCAAGCTGTGTAAGCAAGTAAGTAAGTGATTGTTTATTAAAGTGACCAGTACATACATTTATTTCACACAAATAATATAATAAATCACAAAATACATACCCAGCACTCTAGGGCTTACAAGTCACTATTTTAACATTTATAACAATGTATTTATAACATTGGGATGAGGTGGTAGGCATTAGGTTTTCACGATCAGGTGATTGGGAAACCCAGTGGAAGCCGAGGTCTTCAAATCACCTGGCAGAGAGTGTGAGTGAGCTAGCGGCACAGATAAAATGGGTTTAAAATGAATTCACACAATGCAATAGTATTATCGTGCTCTTTGTTATCGCCTGTGATGGGCTTCTTTTTGAAAGGCTGTATTTGGCAATGACATGGGTATGATGCCAAGATGATTTCGTAATCATTTTAATTGATAACATAAAGATGATCAATAACTTCTAAAAGTCAGCCTCTCTCCGTTATATTAGTTTAGCCGTCGAACAGCAGTCTCTGAAATTTCCCTGGTCGAATGCCACCTGATAAAATATCCCTAAAAGTGGACAATTTAACAATAACTCACCATAATACGACTAGACCATAACGAACCATGACTTTGTTTGGATCACTCGGAAACGACAAAACACTAACGGAACATACATTACAGTCATGTATATATGCCTTGTGTCATTGCTCATGATTCAATGGCGTACGTGTTGCAAAATAGACAGATCGCGGCTGCAGGTTGATTATGTTCTCAATTTCTAAGAGATAAAATCACATATCTGATACACCTGTATCATGATAAATATAGGATATATTACATATTATGTATTGCCTAATAATAAGGTTTTCAGATCAGATAACATGATAATCTAACAATGGTAATATGCCACAATCAACGACTTGAGTGAGTGGTCAATAAAGCTGGTCTTTGTCACTATCTTGGGAGGCAGTTGTCCTGAGGGATCAGACGGTCTAAATATAATCAGTGACTTACAGCAAAGTAGAGGCTGTTCCCGATAAGGCTGAACCATACGTTTACGATACTCGCTAAGTTATCTTATTTAGATTCTCACTCAATTAAAGTTTTATCTTGCAGCCGCGTCCCACATCTTTAAAAGTGTTAAAATTAGTCACATTTGTTTAATTTGAGAGCAAAAACGTGCAAATACTGATGTTTATACACTACCAACAACAGCGATTCTATCAGCTCACCAATTTAAGTTTTTGTGAGCGATCCCTTTATGTTACTGAAAGAGGGCTTTATCGCCCATGTATTTAGTACATGGCCTTTCAACATGACACAATGTAAAAATGCTGCATTCATTTTTGTGTTAAGTAGTTGTACTGTTCTACCCCCCTTGGAACACCATTTAGGAGTTGCTACTTCTGTTGCATGCTGCATAGCATGGTATGTGATAGACAACAATCATCCAAGAAAACCTGCAGCCTCCCAATGACCAGGGTATGTCACTAATTGTCTGCGGTCTACCCTGGTTTCTCCACTCAACATCGGAACTAACCTGCTTTAATGCAACTCTCGCATCAGTGATCCGTCATAGATGTGGGTGCGGATAGAGTATCTTCTACGTGGGATGAATGGAGTTCCCCTCAAGTAATGTAACCTTGGGGACTATCCGACCCGAGGATAGTGCATCTGAGCATGAGGCCACAGCGTTTCACCATTAAAATGCACAGAAAAGTTTTCGGCATCACTGCCTTAGGCTCGTCCAGAAACCCTCATCTTGCGAGTGAAATAAACACTCTCAATAATCTACCATGCGACGGTGGACCAACGTTGAACCAACGTCTAACATATCTTCATCTGTACATCATTCATTTTTCATCCACAGATTACACTATTTTTAATTTATTACAAATTCACTTAAATGACCATCTCGCCCAAAAAGTGACAATGCTGGCCCACCGTCTGCGACGGAAAATGTAATTCTGTCCCCAGTTCCTTTCCTTTAATGCAAAATATAACGAATTCGGGCCACGCTTTATTTATGTCACCAGTGACCGCTGCGTGTCGTTGTCTTGAGACATCCTGAATCTAGTCCACGACTAGGTCACAGTTTATAACCGCAAACGCTGAATGAACGCCGCCAAGTATTGGCATAACGCTAAGCCAGTAGCTTAGAGCGTACGCGTGTTCCCATCTGAATGTTTAGGTAGTTGTCCGATTTATTGGCTTGTCCAATATATGGGTAATTTCAGCAATACTAGCATTTTAATCTAAGCGTTATAACATTTATAATAAATGAATGAATGTGGCTTAGGGCAATCACACAAGGAAAACTTCTCGAGGGACTATAAAGTTATCTTGGATAGCCTGGTCAATAATAATTACAAAACTGGTAATCGGTGGCTCTATCCCTCACCTAAAATCTAAACGCCTCTAAACGCCTCTATAGTATTCTATACCCTTGATCAATAGACGTTTTCACAGTATCACTGGACAGAATCAGTTCATCGTGGAGTGTTATGATGTTGTGAAATGAAAACAGGTGACACACTGTTACGTATTCTGTGAAACTCAATGACCTCGACCTCCTTTGTTTTCACCGAGCTGGCTAATACAATGAAGTATAGGGGAGGGTTCTTATATAACCTTATTTTCACCAAGTGACGCCACTGCGTTTCACAGATTGAAGTATGGATTGAAGTATATATATATATATATATATATACTGTCGTGAAAACAGGCAGTGTGGCTTCCCTCCGTACAACAGAACACAGAAATGCTCCATATTCTGTAGGGCGGGGGCCCTAGGGTAGTGGTTAGCACCGCTGCCTTTCACGCCAGAGTCCGGGGTTCGGTTCCCGGTCTCGGCGGTTTGAAAGAAACAAAAATTGTTTCTTCCCCATCCACGTGTGAAAGTTAGTATTGTGGGGAGCCTCCGTGACCGAGAGGTAGCGTGCTCGGCCTCAGACCGCCAGAGCTCGAATTTCGAATCCTGTGTCTGGAGGACAGTGTCATCTTAATCATCTCAACATCCTCAGGAGGTTCTCCTGGCCCTGTTTAGCCTATATGTGCACAAAGGTGGCCTAAAGCCCGACTCATTTCATTTCCATATTCTGTAGACGGGTATTGTTGGGTCATTCTAAAAGACCCAATAATACAGTGAAAGACCCAATAATACATTGGATTCTAGTATATATATATATATATATATATATATATATATATATATATATATATATATATATATAGCTGCGATATTTGCGTTTCTGGCGTGTCGTTTACCCAAGTAATTTATATATACCACAATTATTTATAAGTAGTGATAAAACTAGTTACTGTTATCGTCATCATGAATCACAATCGAAGGCCCGTTGTGAAAATAAGTAGCCTACATGCACCAGTAAACGTTTTAGCGTCTTCATATTCCCTGATGAACATTACCGGCGGCCCCTGATTTTTGTTGTATGCCACAATTCATCAAGTATTACTTTATGTCCTTGGTTTACTGAACCAAATTTAATCTAATCCAGGGGTATAATATTTAAACGCAAAATTGATGAAAACACGTAGCTTTGTGTGTACAGTTGCCACAGAATCGCGTTGATGGGAACTCGTCTTTATAATGATACACGTCTGGGCGGATGACGATTTGACCTGCGCACACATACATTCATTTGCGTTAATCAGCTAAAGCTAGAACATTTGATCCTGTGTGAAGTGGACTCAGCAGTGACATAAAATGTCAGTCAGTGGTGGTAGTCTGGGGCTCTCTTTAGGTTAGTCAACGACGAAATGCGTCAGCCCAACTTTAAGCCAACCACAGGCCAGCGTCTTGCTTAGACACAGTTAGGAGAGGACAGGAAGGAAACGACTCACTGCCAGCCGGTCTGACAGTCTGAAAAGTCCTTCAATTTCCGGTCCGTCCTGATGTATGGACGCTAGTTATGCCACGTAAGATCTCTGTATTCACATCTCAGTATAAAGTAGTAGCTGTCAGAGATTCTTCATTCAACAACACACTAATGAGGTAGATGTTAGATAAAGGACTCGACAAACAAGTCATCAAGTGGCAAGTTGTTTGCGCAATGCATCCGTAATAGAGAGAATAAACATTTAGCATGTCTAGCGAGACACCGACTGGGTACGCGTGTTTTGCCCAATAGTATGTAACATTTGATAGTATTACTTTTTCCTTTTAATGTTTTAATGTTTTGAAAATCCGATTATCCTAGTATAATGATAATCAAATGCTAGATAATTTGTGGCTATCGATGTAAACACATTATTTTATGTTTTAGTATGTTTTTTGTGAGTATATTATTTTCGATGTGTATTATTATGTGTGTAGTTTTATGAAGAAGCTGGACAACAGAACCGTATTTCGTTTTGATATGTCATATAAAATACGTTGTTTAAAATTCCCTTTAACCCCATTTTAGCTTTTTTATCTCTGGTTTTGGCGCAGGAAACATATATTATATATTATGTATATTACAATTCTCTTTTACACTTTACCTTAAATTCAAGTGTAATTATTTTGTACATATTTTTTATCCCCGATGTCAAGCGTAGTAAGGGTGCTGGTCACCTGTATCTGACATCCTAATGTACACAATTTTATTTATAATAGCGTATTTGTACACTTATTATATATAATTATGTGTAACCCTGATGACATCGCAATGCTCTGACACAGTGACATCATTTTTTAAATGTAATAGTTTTAATACGATCACAAGTTTACGCCTGCTGAAAATGGCCTAGTTTTCATAGGCACTTGAAATATTCGTCTCAATTTCTTGGCATCCGAGTTTTTTGGTAGGCAGCGCAGTGTCGTTTTCACACAGCTGACAGCAGTAAATGAGTTAGGCGGCCCAGTCATACCGGGTATGTGTGTATATAAAGCTATAAAAAATAAAGGTAGTATAGCATAGTATACATATCAATCAATTCAGATATAATAGTAAAACGTTAGCATTTATGTCAAAGTATCATGACATAATGGTCGATATAGTACATTAACGGTAAGCAGTAGGGGTGTTCTCTTTTTGTCATTTGCTGTCTACTTGACGCAGTGGTGATCAAAAGTTTAAGATCATTTTTCACGTAGTTTGTAAGGAAATAATAATATACATCACTGACGAGTGGTGATAATAAGGGAGTCTCTGCAAATGTCACCTGATCTGCCAGTGTGTCTGGTCATGTGATCGCGGCCATGGATGCCATGTGACCTGAGCCATAAATCAGATATCACAAAGTTGGCCCTCAGTGCCCGTTTTTTTAAATAAAAATACTTTCTTAACTTGAATCAGTCACGTCTTCATGAAAAGGATGAATACGTCTCTGTGGTTGTGGGTCTACCTCAATTGAGAAACCTCTATTATTAATGGCGGGCGACGACGTAATGAAAGATGTTGGTTAAACATTGATTAGATGTATCACAAAATGAGTTTTAACAAATGTAGTTTATTAGGCATTCAGCTGTACATGGTTATAGTTCTAGATGGGATGGGACGTGATACCAAAAATCTTAGTAACATTTTTAATATTTATTGCCTAAATGTTTTGTCTATGATTAAATTATCTCTGGAAACGGGTTTATTTGCAAATTAACTAGAAATTGGCAAGTTATACATTTATGTAAAAATAGTGAGAAATTTAATGAAATAAAACAATTTTCTGGATGTTTACACGAAATTTTACCGGTGTCTTTTTAGATTTTGCCAAGGCTTTTGACCCAATTGACCATTATGACCACACTATATTAAGGATTTGTTAATCTATAAATCAATTGATTTTATATTCCATTTTTTCTTTTAAATGTTTTTTTGTAATTGAAAAAAAATATATATTTGTGAACAATGGGCTATGTTGCTACCTTTTTGGTTTTGTGGTCTGGTCCTCTTGTATATAAAAAACAAAGTCATGTTCTCGTATTGTTCATACTGTATTAAGATTATGTAGCTTACATACATCCATAATAAATTTACGGATTTATAAAAAGTAGATATAATAATACTATTCTCTTTCTGCTCATGTATAAAGGCAACTGAAACTAGAACAGGAGTTTCGAACTCCGAGGTGTATTGGTCTTCCTCGTGGGCCAGAATCCTAAATGTCCAGGATATAATTAGCAGATTAAGGAAAAAACCATGGAGACAAGTTAAATATATCTTAAACGTGTAATCCTTCCACCACCATCGTTGGTGCTGGCCAACATTCATTCAATACTTGCCTACGATGTACCTTGTACGGAGGACGTAGGCCTACCCACCAAATTCCGGTTCAATGTTAGGCTAGCGTCGCAGCTCATTGCTAGTTCCATGCCGGTCAATCGGCTACGACGCTGGCCCAACACTAAGCCATCACAGGGTCTGCTGTATACTTTTCGCAAACACGTGGCTTTCACCCAATGCTATTTCAATGTTGACCCACATTTTTTGGCACTGGTCCGTCACTGAAACAGCATTGTGTGATTGTACAGCGTTTTCTGACTGCTACATTGTTATGCGGGTGATGCTTTCCACCCCGGCTTCGGAAACACCAGATAACACGATATATTGGCCCAATGCTGATGTAATGCTGGACAACATTATTCCAACCAAAACCCTCTGAGCTGTATTCACTATATTTAATCGTGAATGTATTTTTTCTGAACACTTTTCAAAGATTAAAGTACTTAACCTAGGGACCTGAAACGTTATATTCGACATGTTCATTGTGACTGGTGTACAGAAATGTCAACCGTTTCCAACCCACTGCACCCTTCTTTCCCCTAAATAGGGCACACAATCTAGCAAACTAATCCGGGCCTAATTATATTAAATACACGAAACACACAAGTATCTATATTATGATTGGGTGTTGCATGCTTTATTCACGTTTGTTGATATACAGTACATTTGTGATATGTGAACTTCAACGACTGAAAATATTGATTTAAATTTATTTGTCCCCGAGGTACCGAATTTACATTGGACTCCTGAATCAGAATCAGAATCCTGGTATGATGTTTTATGCAACCTTTGGTATATCGTTTACAGTGCGGTAATGAGGTTAAGTCATAGTGCGTTTTCTATTGTTATAAGTTCATTCTTTTTGTTTCTAATATGAAGTTTTTTCTCTAGGCTTAAACATGGTGCCATGATTGCAGATAATTGAGTCAGCAGACCTCAACCAATTTTGAAAGATAAATAGCTCTCATTGTGACAGGTCAATTTTGAGATAATCCGTGGATTTACAGATGACAAATCCTCAGGGCTTTGCCTCAAATATATCACAAGATGATCAATCAACGTCAATCCAATTTATCATTCTTTTTCTCGGATTCCAGGCAAAACTGAGGGAAGTTACCCATTTAAACACCAGCCGTTGATCTAATGTAGGCCTTTTGCTGGGCAAGTGTCACGGACGGTGGACCATATGTCTCGTGTTTGTTGGACGGCATTCTGTTACGTACCTACATTTAAATGGGAACTAAATGGCGCGGGCTCCGGATATCGCTCATGCTATGATTGTGTTTAATTCACTAGTGGATTCTAAGTCCGGATCGAAGGCATTCATTACCGCTGTTTAATCCGCACAGGCAAAACACTGATAGTACACTAGTGGTACACGGTCGCAGATGTTGGACAGAAGGTCTTTTGGTGAATATGCCTGGGAAGTTTGATAAATCAGGAAGCCATATTTCTTCTTCTAAATCATGCCGTTTATTTTCAACGAATGCCGTATATTTGTCCAGCTATTGGGCCTTACTGGGCCATGGTTTTAATCTTTTGGGCCAACAATGCACCATAACTGGTATCTGATCTCGTCCCGAGTACCCTTCCAGCAATGATGTATCACATTATGGTTGCTCTTGTAACCTTAATGGCACATTAAATGCTAAATGTCTTATAAATCACTCGATCATCACACAAGGCAATCTTTAATAAGTGTTGCAATTTATCCATGTATAATTTGTCGATCAGTCTGGGAAGAATCATATGACTCGTGATTGGGGATTTGAACATTAAATAGACAATTTATCCTCCGTTCTGATGGATCATTCGCAACGAGCACGATCCAGCTGAAATCAAGCAAATCAAGCCAGGATTGAAACATTTAAAACATTCGAGTCACATTCTGGGCTGAATTCTATTTTTACAATGAATTTATTCAGTAGTTAGTATAAAGTATGATTATTAGCAATGCACTGCGAATTAAGCACGGGTGGTTCGATTGCTGCACCCACAGCTGCTACTTACCAATTTTACATTTTAGAATGGTCACCGTATGTAGCTAATCTGTATTTCATGCATCTAGGAATTCAAACAGAATCGATTTCGAATGTACGGCAAAATTAATGTACTTATACGAGGGAATGCTGGCGTAGATGCTCAGCAGGAATTAAACCGAAGAAAACTGCGCGATCGCAAATTCTTACATTGTTTACCAATACTGCATCGAATAATCCTTTTTGCACATACCTGGTTGGAAAAGAACTTGTAATAGATATTATCTACTTATGCTAAATCAATTAAGTTATGAATAAATTATGAATGCAGTCAGTATGCATTTAGAAGTTTTGACAAATTACATCGATGAGGAGTTTACAAATTGTATTAATTCGGCGACATTTCCCCACAGAATAGAATAGAATAGAGAATAGACCCGACTGTTAAGAATGTAGTCATTATCATTATTACGCAGGAATTTAACAATCACATCAAATCACCGGGAATAGTACTGGTGATGAACTTTTCACTATTTGAACTGTGGAGACTGATGTTGGGACAGCTGCTCAGAGACGGTGGCCAGCATTGAACAAATATAGGGCAAGTATATACGAGACATATTGATTGTGATTGACTATTATCACTTTGTATTGTGATAAATTGTAGACTACTACAAATTAGTTACAATGACAATATTAGAAAAGGAGTTCCCGAACTCCGAGGCCCGGCTTTAGACCGTTTGAGTGCGTTAGACAAAAAATTGGCCTAATATTTTGTAAACATAGCTGTATTGGTCTTCCTCATGGGCCAGAATCTTAAATATCCAGGATATTATTATTCAAAGAACCAGTGTATGCGTCTACACGATGTACCCGGAACACACAATGTAGGCCTACCCACCCAATACCGGTGCAATGGTGGGCCAGCGTCGTAACCTATTGCTGGTTCAGAGGTAGTCAATCGTATTCGACGCTGGCCCAACATTGAAACATAATTGGGTGATTGTCCCGTGTTTGATCTGACTGCCATACGGATGACGCTTTATTCCCGGTAAGGCTACTACTCAGATAGCACGATACATTGGCCCAATTGTGAAATAATGTTGGGCAACCGTCTGCGACGCTGGGCCAAAATCATTCCAAGCAAACCCCCCCCCCCCCAGGAATGGTGGTAAGGGTCATTGCTGAAGACATCAGAACCACGTCTTTTTAACTTCAAAACCAATGACCATACCATAAAATAACCGATAAAAAAAAAAGATTTTTAAAATTATAGCTGAAGAATTCAATACTAACATGTGAGGTCTTCGCGATGTGCAAATTCAAAATCATGTGTAAAATAGTAAATTATAAGGGTTTTAAAAATAAATTATTTAGTGGTCAGGAAATGAGACGTCACTTAGTGGTCCTTTATTAGTAGTCCTTTATTAGTATGTATAATTACCACACTATAAAATTACCGTTATGAAACCAATACAAATAAAGACGTTAACTGATGGCTTTAACCAGAAAAAATGTGTGCAGCTAGTTCACTGTAAAGGCATAATCATGTCTAGCGGTTTAAATTTTAAGATTTAAAAAAATTAGTTTGTTATAAATTATTGTTATTATTTAAAATTAAAAAAAAGGGTTATTCGGAGAACACTTAGAAGTCCTCAAGGATGACAGGTCATTTTAAAGTGACATTATCATACCAAAAAGCGAACACGCGAACCAGTCATGTGCACGCAAAGACATCAAAATGACCTCCAATCAACTACCCCATTCCTGGGGGGGGGGGGGGTTTAGGCTCTTAACTACGATTATTATGGTGAATATATTTTTTTCTAAAGATTTTTTAAACCCAAAAGTACTTAACCTAGGGACCCCGAACGTTATAGTAGACATGTTCATAACCGTTTAACCGTTTCTGATGACCTCTAGAGGTCATTGACCTCGAAAGGTCAAAATATTCACTGGCAAAGCCAAAAAGTAGTGAAAATTATATATAACAATGTCTATGATTTGTTTCTGTGTCCCAAACGTGTGTCAAATGCTCGACTTGACTGTTCTGAATCATAAACATAATACCAAGGTCATGTCAAGGTCACACCAAGGTCATTTAAAGGTCAAACTGGCAGAAAATAGTTAAAATGTCCACTTTTTAATCAATTTCCACACTGTGTTTGGGAAGTCATTTATTACAAAGGACTGGTTTCTTCGTTCTATGTATTTTCCACACACATTTTATGACATTAAGGGCAGTATCAACCTTGGGAAGGAGGCTATCTTGCCCTTATTATGCTCCTTCCTCACTATTTAGTTGAGCGGCCAAATTACAAATATGCAGCATTGTTAAAGATTAGTCTGGGCTCCCAAAGCTAGATATTGATAAATAATTGGGTTTATGAAGTTTGACATAGGGTGGGGTTGTGTTTTACTGGATTATCATCCGAAAGCAATTTGAAAGTCATGTCAAAGTCATTTCAAGGGCAAACTGGCAAAAACTGTTACCATGATCACATCTCTTCTTCAGAGCTGTTCCGATTTCTTTTTCAAACGTGTCTTCACTTAAAGGAGCCTGATCTCCAGTCTGGTGATTGCACATTTATACATTTTTTCTAGAATCACATCTATCCACATCAACCTAACTTTATGCAGGTGAGCCATATCTGATAATTTAAAGACAGGTCAGTTTTATTATTATAATTTCCCTTAATGTAATTGGTTTCATGTCTATTGGTTATAAATTTACTAGCATCCATGTAGCAATCATATGTCTCCTTCAATAAGTTTGGTCAACAAATCAGTGTCTTCCAATTCGGGACCACGTCATTATATATAGGCATAGTTGCATATTGTAAGCCATGCGAGCCATGGGTATGGCGTTAATGCCATCATCTCTATCTAGTCTCTCTAGTCTAATGTTCCAGGTAGCTGGACGTTGTTAGAAGACTACATAAATTTAGAGGAAATGACGGCCTTTTATTCTGATTATAACTACTCGACTAGAATGTTGAATTTTATATATATTCTTAGCGTGACACTAATAACCTTATAGAAGTGGTGAGCCGATTTTTATCCCACGGCCGTAGGGGAAGGGGGATTTTCGCGCCGGAATCTATCAAGCGTGAGGCATCACATTCTCAACAACTTGGGGATGTGCAAGTGAGTTATTAAATATGCTACCAAAATAGCTCCCAGAGTTCAAAATCATTTTTTTTTGTAAGCGGAAAAACTCAAAACCTTAATCAGAAATGATCCAACTCTTACAATCACATTCCCCACGATATGGAGATGTACAGGCAATTTATTCAAAGATTTCACTGAATTTTAAAAATTGCCGCCACAAATCAACTTCATAATTTATTGTGGCTGCAAAAACTCAAACTTTGCAAGAAATTAGTCAAATTTTACAATTTTCAACATACCGGATACTATGATTAATTTCTAGGCTACATCAATTTTTCAGAAAGCTCGGCAGAATATCTATGTCATGACTGCCACATTTTCTCGTTAAATTAAGACCCTGTCACCATGATATATATAAAACCGATTATTCCATCGTTCTGTATTCAATTCATACTGCATTATTTTCTATTAGGATTTGCGCTTTTCCTCCACTTGTCGGCAACAATTGCATTATTACTAGACTAAACCTTTCATAGCCATCAAATAGGATATATAATATTACCTACCTTGCACATCTTGCACCATTCCGTTATAACGGTCTATTATTTTGTTAGTATTTCGTTATAACGATATATTATTTCGTTATAACGGTTTACTAATGTGTTATAGCGATCTACTGTTCCGTTATAATGGTCTAGTATTTCGTTATAACGGTCTACTACTTTGTTATAACGACATACTAATCCATCTTAACAGTCTACTATTCCGTTATAATGGTCTAGCATCTCGTTATAACGGTCTAGTATTTCGTTATAACGGTCTACTAATCCGTTATAACGGTCTACTATTCCGCTATAACGGTTCATTATTGCACTATAGCGGTTTATTATTCCGTTATAAATGGCTAGTATTTCGTTACAACGGAATACTTTTTCGCTGTAACGGTCTATTATTTCGCTTTAACGGTCTAGAGCTTCGCTATAACGAATTAGTAGACTGCTATAACAGATAAGTAAACTGCTATACCGAACTACTAGACCGTTATAACGAAATACCAGAATGCTATAACGAAATACGAGACCGTTATAACGGAATACGAGACCGTTTTAACGGATTAGTAGACCGTCATAACAGATTAGTAGACCGTTATAACGGATTAGTAGGTATAACGGATTAGTAGACCGTTATAACAGCTTAGTAGGCCGTTGTAACGGGATAGTAGACAGTTATAACGGATTGGTAGACCGTTATAGCGAAATACTAAACCGCTATAACGAGTTACTAGATCATTATAGCGGAATAGTAGACCGTTATAGCGGTAGACTTAACAGTCACAAAGAAATACAAGACCGCTATAACGAGATAGTAGACCGTTATAACGAAATACTATACAGTTATAACGGATAGTAGACCGTTATAACGGAAGAATTGACCGTTATAACGAAATAGTAGACCTCTTTAACGGAATAGTAGACCGTTATAACGGATTAGTAGACCGTTATAACGGATGAGTAGACCGTTATAATGAATTAGTAGACCGCTATAGGGTGATACTATACCGTAAAAACAAAATACTAGATCGTTATAACGGGATGGTAGACCGTTATAACGAAATACTAGACCGTTATAACGGAATAGTAGACCGCCATAACGAAATACTAGACCGTTATAACGGAATAGTAGACCGTTATAACGGATTTGTAAGCCGGTATAACGGATTTGGAAGCCGTTATAGCGTGATACTAGACTATCAAAACAAAATACTAGACCGTTATAACGGGAAAGTGGACCTTTATAACGAGATACTAGACCGCTACAACGGAATACTAGACCGTTATAACGGAAGACTTGACCGTTATAACGGAATAGTAGACCTCTTTAATGGATTAGTTAACGGATTAGTAGACTGTTATAACGGATTAGTAGACCGTTATAACGTGATACTAGACCGTCATAAAAAACAACTAAACCGTTATAACGGGATATTAGACCGTTATAACGAAATACTATTCCGTTATAACGGAATAGTAAACCGTTATAACGAAAGACTAGACGGTTATAACGGAATAGTAGACAGTTATAATGAGATACTAGACCGTTATAACGGGATAGTAGACCGTTTTAACGGTATTACTAGACCGTTATAGCGGATTAGTGGACGTTCAAAGAAATTGAAAAAAAATCTGATTGTCCTAAAAAAAATCTTATTGTCATAAAAATATTTTGTTTTAGCTGATATATATTTTTTTTCTTTGAATTACCCATACCTGTTTTGATATCTGGACGGATGTAGAACTCTTATCCTTGAAAAAAAATGGCTTTCAAAAAATCGCCGAAATTATTATGCTTTTGCTAATTTTTCTTATTGAAAATCCCTCTCTCAGAGCATTACACGCCGTGATAATTACTTAATAGCACATCATTACACATATAAGACAATGAACAGTAATAATCTACTTGTTCACTTGTATCCTACATAAGGGGGGGGGGCACCTTCAATTACAAGGGAGGGGGACTATTTTTTAAATATATATTTCTAAACTAAATTTTCGTGAAATAAATAATCGTTAAATGCTGTAAATAAATATTAAAATTTGAAATAAATAATTATTTCACCTTATGAGCGACATAATTTAATAATCCCCAAAAAATCGAGCCTTATTTATCCGGCATCATTAAATGACCTTTAAATTTGTGAAGCCTCGCTTTGCTCGGGTCGTTTGCCTCCAGAGGAAGGCTAGGCTTAGCTTGGGATCCAAATTTGTAGACTGAAAAATACATAAGGAAGTGAAGTGAAGTAAATATATATATCCACACACAAACTAGAATAAATATATTGCTCGAGCGTGAAAAATATATCCCCCCCTCTCACAGATAGACGAATATGCTAGCGAATGTGCTTATCAATTTAAATATTTGAAATTCGCTCACAATTCGCAACACTCGCCGAGTATTTGTAAGCGTCGATAACAAATTCAGAACGTTCGCGAAATAGATACATATTGGTTTAAATGTGTAGTATAGCCCTAGTCACGATACCGCGAACATACTAGTATTGGACTATAACACTGTGAATAACATAATATCACTGTATATTTTGAAATTCTGATTAACGTTGCCTCTCACTCTTGTATAAACCAATCGATGTACAAGACGGCAACAGTTGACATACAAAGAGGGCGCCATTCGGCTTCCCGAGATTGGGCTTCCAAGGTCAAGTTAAGATCATTTCAAGGGTGTGTGTTTTCATATCGATGTCAATGACACCTAGATGTCACCAGGGGTCAAATCTAACTTACCTTCACAATTTAAAATGAAGATTAGGATATGTGTTAATAATGGTAGAAGTTTTCATGCTTTAATCATGACATGCACAATTGTTTCATTATGGTAGTTTAAACAATACTCTATGACCCTAGTATTTTGCCGAACGTTCTGAAAAAATTGATGCAGTCTAGAAATTAATTCTGGTATCCGGTATGAAAATAAAAAAACATTTTTTTTATGATCTTTGACAGTTTGACCTTGAAATGACCTTCATATGACCTTAACGGGTTTTTTCGACGGTACCCCAGTAACACATACACCCAACCCATGTCAGACTTCATAGCCCATTTATGTATCAATAGTTTGCCATGGGAACCCAAACTGATGTTTAACAGCTGCTGCACACTGTCATTTTGCTCGTCCAATTAAACATTGAGGAAGGGGTGTAGTCAGGGGAGTACTAAGGGTGTATTTTCCCTCCCAAAGTTATATACTGCCCTATATCTCCCAAAATGCGCATGGAAAAGATATCTGACCAGGACTGTGTCAAAACCAATCTTTTGTAATAGATGACTGCACCACTAGTATTGTTTTAATTGATTAAAAGTGGACATTTTTGCTATTTGTTGACATTTTGACCTCCAAATGACCCAAAATTAACCTTGACATGACCTTGGTGTTATGTTTTTGATTAATATCGGTCTCTTAGAGTATTTGGCACGCTTCTGGAATACAAAAAACATCATATAGATAGTGTAATACACAATTTTCATCACTTTTTGGCTTCGCAATTGGATATTTTGACCTTTCGAGGTCAATGACCTCTAGAGGTCACCAGGGGTCAAATCTAACTTACCTCCACATCTTAAAATAAACCCCAGGATATGGACTAATAATGGTAGAAGTTTCATGCTTTAATCATAAAATGCACAATTGTTTCATTATGGGTGCTTAACTACTGCACTATGTGTAGGATGATAAAGTTAAATGTATGATCAAGTTAAATCTATGTTAAATCTATGTTAAATAAGCTAAGGTTATTTGACTCTAATTTGCGAGGGTTTCCACATACAAAATACAACAATATAATAAACAAAGGCATTTAATCGTATTGTTCATACTGTATTAAGTTTATGTAGCTCACATACATCCATAATACATTTTCGGATTTATAAAAAGTGGATATAATAGTAATATTCTCCTTCTGCTCATGCATCAAGGCAACTGAAACCAGATCAGGAGTTCCCGAACTCCGAGGCGCGGATTTAGTCTGCTTGAGTGCTATAGACAAAAAATAGCTGATTATTTTGTAAACATAGCTGTATTGGTTTTCCTCTTGGGCCAGAATCCTAAATGTTTAGGATATAATTATTGAAAGAACCAAGGAGACAAGTACATCTTCAACGTGTAGGCCTATTCCTGCCACCACCACCATCGCTAATAAGTCAGTGTACGCGTCTATACGATGTACCTGGTACGTACAAGGTAGGCCTACCCGCCCAATACCGGAATAATGTTGGGCCAGCATCGCAGCCCATTACTGGTCTAATGCCGGTGAATCGTATTCGACGCTGGCCCAACATTGAAGCAGAACTGGTTGATTGTCCCGTGTTTGATCTGACTGCCATACCTTGACGCTTTATGCCCCCAAAAAACACTACCTGTATAACACGATACATTGGCCAGATAGTGAAATAATGTTGGGCCACCATCTGCGACGCTGGGCCAACATTATTCCTACGGCCGGTCCTAATAACGTCAACTAGCACCGTATAATTACAAGGGCAGCAGTGATACATATTTTTAATTTTTCAGAAAATCCTTTATTGATATATTTTTGACCAGATCTACTGAATTTTTCGCAATTTGATAGTTCAATAAAACAAATAATAAGTGTTCCGATGGCTATTTAATGAGATTGTTAAAAAAACTCACAGGACAACTGCTGCTAGCCAACGATGTGTTTTTTAGCGCTTGCATATGCCGAAGTCATAATTTAATTATAATGGGAACATAAACAGGCCTGAATATTGCCTGTTTACATTATTTATAACATAATCTATTGTTCTATAATTATGGTGCTCATGGCGATCTATCGAATTTAAAGATGATCAGAACGAGGCATCTGGATTAAAAAGCTTAATTGGTAATAATATTAAACAATGCAATCACTATCAACAAATGCTAAGTTAAAAAAAACTAATAAGCCTATCTGTTAAATATACGATCACAGTAAACCGTCAGTAAAATAATTAATTGATAAATTTGTTTTTACTTTTTTTCTTACAATAACGCAGACACGTCTGGTGTGCGACGATTATCCTGGTTGTCACGCACAGAATGCAGAATGGGGTGAATCCTAGGCTAATCGGAATAATCATAATCAGCACTGTCCATGATCTTCTCTGCGAATGCAGGTCATCCTGAAAAACAGTTGTATGCGTGGGTTTCCATGGTGACTGGCAGTTTATGTGGACAGCCGCAAGGCCTTCCTTTTGTAATCCACGGAACGGTGGCATAAATTGTGAAAGAAGGTGAAACGGAAGCAATCCCCGGAAGTGTGCCATAGATGAATACGAGGCAGATTGCATGAGGCCATCTAGCGAGTAAAAGACTGGGCGAGTAAATACAGGGTACACTTTGTTACCCTGTTGAATCTAACAGATTATGACATGTTTTGGTTTCACCACTTTAGCGAATAACATTCACTCTTTGTGTGATATATTAATACGTGATATATTACTACGTGACATTGTCCATTCGTGAAACACAAATTATCAACATTCTATTGAAAGTTAAAACCGGTTGGGCCTGTTTATGTCATAGAATGGAAGTATCCAGTATCCACGAGATGTGTCTTGGAGGTCTGAAACCCTTTCAATAACTTATTTGGTACACAAAAGCCTTATTTTATGTATTTGGGGATGATTGCATTAGATGTGTATTCGTTACTTTTGTAAAGATCACAACTAAAACTAGAAGGGTTTAGTTTTTTGTGAACAAAAAATTTAAGATGTCTCCCCTTCAGCAGCATAACCATAAAGGTTGATAGCTAATAGATGTAGTGTCAATGGCCTTTGTAATTAATGTTATTAAATGGCTCCAGTGGACAGTAGATACAAGAACGTTATATACAGTTCTTGGTAGAGACTATGTATTAAGCGGAACTTATTATTCCGTTTTGGTGCAAAACACTTGTCAACACTCCCAGCAAACACGATGTTGACCCAATGCTGGTCCAATGCTGGCCCTCATTCTGCGACGCTGGCCCAACATCAAATCAAAACTGGTTCAACGCCTCGTGTTTGCTGGGCTGCGTTCAACCCAGTAAACACAACAATTATTGTCCTTTGTGGAGTGTTTTGGAATGTTTTGAAAATCTAAGAAACTACAAGTAAGAAAATATCTGTTCAAATAAACATAATTCTTCCTCATTATATAGGGCGGGGGCCCCTGGGTAGTGGTTAGCACCGCTGCTTTCACGCCAGAGTTCGGGGTTCGGTTCCCGGTCTCGGCTGTTTGAAAGAAATAAAACATGTTTCTTCCCCATCAACGTGTGAAAGTCAGTATTGTGGGGAGCCTCCGTGACCGAGAGGTAGCGTGCTCGGCCTCAGACCATCAGGGCTCGGATTTCGAATCCTGTCTCTGGAGGACAGTGTCATCTTAATCATCTCACCATCCTCAGGATGTTCTCGATCTGGCCTAATTTAGCTTATATGTGCACAAAGGTGGCATAAAGCCCGATTCATTTCATTTCATTTCCTCATAAAATATGTTAGATCTTGGGTTTTATGCCTGCCTAATCATCCCCAATTGCGAAACTACATGACTCTCGGCATTATGTTTCTTTTTACACTATTGTGATTTCTGGAGAGTGGCTGATTGAACAAACGTTGACCCTATGTTGTTTTAATGTTGGTCCAACGTCGTCGCCAGTGGCCCCGCATGAAGTATAACCATGTTGTGACATCTGCCTTCATTATACACAGCAAACACTAGACGTTGAAACAATATTTGGCTAATTCTGAGCAGCGTGGTTGACAATGGACCAACGCTAGTCAGCACTAAGGCTTGTTGGGTACCGCACTCTAAGTTGCCAGTATGTCCGGTTGCCGTCTTTTGTTTGTTCTTTTGTTTTAGGCCTATTGACATGGGCCGAGCTCAGGCTCGGGCCGTACAATAACTACTACTTGAAGGCTTGAAGCCAAGACTGGGTTATTGATGGCCCGCCGTCTGTGAGGCTGGCCCACATTCAGTGTGGCGTCAAACACGACACGGTAACCCAATACTGCACTAATGTTTGCTCAGCGTCGTAGACAGTGGGCCAACAATAGCCTAACATTGGGTCAACGTCTCGTGCTTGACCGCCTGCATGATAGACAGAGAGAAAGCACAGAATAAAACTGATGTGACCAACAAATGAGCGGTGAGAAATAAAGCAATATATCTCCATCTCTATAGAGGGGAGACATAAAAATACGAAATTTTCATTCACATGCTAGTACATGCATGTATAGTTAGTCATTGTAGTCTTGGTCCAGGACGAGTCAAAACCATTGGCCATCTTGCCCGGCCTCTTACCGGATGTCTGGATGCAGCAGACATTCTGACCTCGACTGGCGTGAATGTCAGGTACAAGGGATCCACGGTTCATTGTTGATGCACTGAAAGCAGTCGCTAAAAAAAAAACTCAAAACAATTCCCCCCTTTCCACCTTAAAGTGTTAATGTGTTAGGTATATGATTTATTAATAATGTTAAAGTAATACAACTACTTTCAATTTTGAATTTGATTTCTATGTTAACACTGATAAAAAAAGTTGTTCTATCTACGCTTTCTTGTTCGCCGTATTATGTGTATCATTTCAATGATATCATTCAGAAGATTCAGGAAAATGGATGTAGGGCCTATATTTTCAGTTATTTCCCATATGTTCCGCGGCATAACAAATCAGAAAAAAAATTGAAAGCAATGCAAACCATACTGAACGCCAGAAGACATTACCTACGAAACATAACCATTAATTTGCGTCAGCAATGACAAACGAGAGAAGATGTTTGATATCTATTACTGAAAAAACACGCCAATGATTTCATCACTCATTAACCAGCGCCGCGGCACCGCCAAAAAAACATCACATGCGAGTATATAATTGATAATAATAGAGTCCCTGCAAATGTCACTAGGTCTGCCAGTGTGTCTGGTCATGTGATCGCGGCCATGGATGTTATGTGACCTGAGCCATAAATCATTCAAACTTGTCACACAAAAATGACTTAGAAACAGATATCACGAAGTTGGCCCTCATTGCCCGTTTTTTCAAAGGAAAATATAAATAATTTCTCAACTTGAATTTGTCACTTATTCATGAATACGCCTATGTGGTTGTGGGTTCACCTCATATGAGAAATCTCCATAATTATTGGCGGACTACGACGTAATTAAAGATGTTGGTTAAACAGTCAGTCATTGCTTCGTTTGCTATGTATTGCTATGTATTGCCTAAATGCTTTGTCTAAGATTAAATTATCTCTGGAAACGGGTTTATTTGTAAATCCACTAGAAATTGGCAAGTTATACAATTATATAAAAATAGTGAGAACATTTAATGAAATAAACAATTTTCTGGATGTTTACACGATATTTTACCAGTGCAAAATGTGTCATTTTTGATTTTACCAAGGCTTTTGCCCCACTTGATCATTTTGATTTGTTAATTTATTATTAAATTTCGTTTTTATATTCCATTTTATCTTATAAAAGTTGGAGTGATTTTTTTGTAATTGAAAAAAATATATATTTGTGAACAATGGGCGGTGTTACTGCCTTTTTGGCTTTGTGGGTTGGTCCTCTTGTGCTCAGCTAATCCACCAAATGGATTTATTGTTATAAAATACTGATGTCCAGTGTATATGTGTAGGATGATCAAGTTCAATGTATGATCAAGTTTAATCTATTATAATTATGTTAAATAAACTAAGGTTATTTGACTCTAATTTGCGAGGGTTTCCACATACAAAATACAACAATATAAAAAACAAAGGCATGTAATCGTATTGTTCATACTGTATTAAGTTTATGTAGCTCACATACATCCATAATAAATTTGCGCATTTATAAAAAGTGGATATAATAGTAATATTTTCCTTCTGCTCATGCATCAAGGCAACTGAAACCAGATCAGGAGTTCCCGAACTCCGAGGCCCGGATTTAGTCTGTTTGAGTGCTATAGACAAAAATTAGTTTAATATTTTGTAAACATAGCTGTATTGGTTTTCCTCATGGGCCAGAATCCTAAATGTCTAGGATATAATTATTGAAAGAACCAAGGAGACAAGTTTTCAACGTGTAGGCCTATTCCTGCCACCACCATCGCTGATAAGTCAGTGTACGCGTCTATACGATGTACCTGGTACGTACAATGTAGGCCTACCCACCCAATACCGGTATAATGTTGGGCCAGCATCGCAGCCCATTGCTGGTTTAATGCCGGTCAATCGTATTCGACGCTGGACCAACATTGAAGCAGAACTGGGTGATTGTCCCGTGTTTGATCTGACTGCCATACCTTGACGCTTTATGCCCCAAAAAAACACTACCTGGATAACACGATACATTGGCCAAATAGTGAAATAATGTTGGGCCACCATCTGCGACGCTGGGCCAGCATTATTCCAACCAAAACCCTTTAAGCTCTTAACCACGAAAATAATCGTTAATATATTTTTTTCTGAAGACTTTTAAACACGTAAGTACTTAACCTAGCGACCTCGAGCGTTATATTGGACATGTTCTTAAGGACTGGTATACACAAATGTCAACCGTTTCCCACACACAGCACCCCTCTTTCTTCTAAATAGGACACGAACTCAGGCAAAATAAACCTATTAGGATACCGGCCTACGGCCGGTCTTAATAACGTCAACTAGCACCGTGTAATTACAAGGGTAACGGTGATATATTTTTAATTTTTCAGAAAATCCTTTATTGATATACTTTTGACCAGATCTATTGAATTTTTCGCAATTTGATAGTTCAATAAAAATAATAATAAGTGTTCCGATGGCTATTTAATGAGGTTGTTAAAAAACTCACAGGGCAACTGCTGCTAGACAACGATGCGTTGTTTAGCGCTTGCATGTGCCGGAGTCATAATTTAATTACAATGGGAACATAAACAGGCCTGAATATTGCCTGTTTACATTATTTATAACATAATCGAATTTAAAGATGATCAGAACGAGGCATCTGGATTAAATAACTTAATTGGTAATAATATTAAGCAATGCAATCACTATCAACAAATGCTAAGTTAAAAAACTAATAAGCCTATGTGTTAAATATACGATCACAGTAAGCCGTCAGTAAAAATAATTAATCGATAAATTTGTTTTTACATTTTTTCTTACAATAACGCAGACACGTCTGGTGTGCGACGATTATCCTGCTTGTCACGCACAGAATGCAGAATGGGGTGAATCCTAAACTAATCGGATTAATCATAATCAGCACTGTCCATGATCTTCTCTGCGAATGCAGGTCATCCTGAAAAACGTTGTATGCGTGGGTTTCCATGGAGACTGGCAGTTTATGTGGACAGCCGCAAGGCCTTCCTTTTGTAATCCACGGAACGGTGGCAAAAATTGTGAAAGAAGGTGAAACAGAAGCAATCCCCGGAAGTGTGCCATAGATGAATACGAGGCAGATTGCATGAGGCCATCTAGCGAGTAAAAGACTTTGCGATTGAATACAGTGTACACTTTGTTACCCTGTTGAATCTAACAGATTATGACATGTTTTGGTTTCACCACTTCAGCGAATAACATTCACTCTTTGTGTGATATATTAATATGTGATATATTACTACATGACGAGATGTGTCTTGGAGGTCTGAAACCCTTTCAACTTATTTGGGGCACAGAAGCCCTATTTTATGTATTTGGAGATGATTGCATTAGATGTGTACTCGTTACTCTTGTAAAGATCACAACTAAAATTGAAAGGGTCTATTTTTTGTGAACAAACAACTGAAGATGTCTCCCTCCAGCAGCATAACCATAAAGGTTGATAGCTAGTAGATGTAGTGTCAATGGCCTTTGTAATAAATGTTAGTAAATGGCTCTCGTGGACAGTAGAAACAAGAACTTTATATAAAGTTCTTGGTAGAGACTATGTATTAAGCGGAATTTATTATTCCGTGTTGGTGCAAAACACTTGTCAACACTCCCAGCAAACACGACGTTGACCCAATGCTAGTCCAATGCTGGCCCACAATCTGCGAAGCTGACCCAACATCAAACCAGCACTGGTTCAACGCCTCGTGTTTGCTGGGCTGCGTTCAACCCGGTAAACACAAACAAGTATTGTGGAGTGTTTTGGAATGTTTTAAAAATCTAAGAAACTACAAGTAAGAAAATATCTGTTCAAATGAACAGAATTCTTCCTCATAAAATATGTTAGATCTTGGTTTTTAGGCCTGCCTAATCATCCCCAATTGCGAAACTACATGACCACGGGGAGCAATCATTGCGGTGGCGTCAAGTTAGAGATGAGCTGCGTCAAGTTAAAAAAAAACGTTTCTTATTTTAAATTCCATTTTCCAGCGTCTGCATTCCCATTATTTCGTGGTGCGGCTGGTGTAGAGTGACCGATGATCTGGTGTTGTGTGAAATACAGCTCTTCGTCCAAACTGGCCCTGATATTTGTGTTACTGTGTTCTGTTAGTGAGGGATTTTCGTACATGGTTTATTCTACACTGACAGAAGAAAATCATTTGTCAAGCATATCATTGTTTTCCACATATTTTGCTGCATTACAGCAAAGTCAATTAAATTTAAAATTTAAAATGTCCCAGCGCATAGGCCTACTCTAAATCTCTGTTCATTTAGTGATACAGTATAAATCCCATTTTTCGCCATTTGGGGGGAAGGTGTAGACGATAGACAATTATTGTAAACGGCTGATAACACACGAAACACAATCAATAGGATGTCCCTAATTGCTGAATTATAAATTAAATCTATTGAATCTATTGCAAGACTGTTTGGTCAACTTGAAGTATAATAGTTTCAGAGAAATAGTGCATTTATGATGTTTGAATGCACATGCTATTAAAATTAGTCTTATATTCCAGTGAATGTGATATAGAAAAAAAATGGGAATGGTTTCTGTAAAAGCCACATGAACAATAAAATACTGTAGAAAACACTACCATTTCTGAAAATGTCCTCCTCGATTAGGTATTGAATGCATGTATGATACCACTTGTATTTCTATAACCATAATTAATTTTAAGAATTTTAAATATTTCCACATTTTACTGTGTATGTCATTATTGACAAAGTTAGAATAATTTTAAGAAAAATCACGCTTTTTTTTTCCAATGCCACTTGTGGTGTAGACAGTATCAGGTTTGGTTACAATTCTGAATGTGAAATTAAATTCCCTTCTTTCCCCCTAGTTGTCTCTGATCCTGACTTAATTTGAAGATCATACATATTGTTAATAAATATCATGTATGTGCCCAAATGATAATATACGTGCGCAGGTAAAATTATATACAGATCAGAATTTATGGATTTTGCATTCAGAAGTATGCATTAGACATCATACATGTATCTAGTTACAAATTTCAACATGTTAAATGATTTTCTCTTTTACATCGACACACCTCTTGAATAATAAAATAAACTTGAGTTGAGTGATGAAAGTGACAAAATCTAAAGCAAATACAAAAATGGAATTAGTAAATCAATTTACCACCCCATCCCATCATCAATTACATACTTCACAATAAAATTCGACATGTTGAACTCATAGAATAAAACTGTATTGCAAAAAAATATTTTAGCTTATGACACAAGACAGACATAGCTATCAAATCGACAGTCTGTAGATATCACCTACACTCTATATAAACAGAAATGCTTTGAGCAATATATTTGATCACCTATGTCTCTCAAATCAATTCCATTATTTATCAAACTACCACCATATAAATAAAAATATCAAAGACTACTATGCAATAATATAGAAATAATCGCAAGAGTAGCAATAATTACAGATAAATTGCATATCTATTTTATTTCTTCCTTCAATTATATTCAGTCTCACTTTCATGTAAATTTACTTGATATACGAGTATGTGTCCTAAAAGCCTATCTATTTAATACGTTACCACGTGTGAGTCACAGTGTATTAGTAAAGTGTATGGCTATTAGGCCTTATAATGTTAAAGTATAGGTCAAGTTTAATTTTTTATGATCACAATAAAATAAGCTACATTAATTTTTCAACTAAACTTGTATTTTAAAGTGGTTGTAATCACTTCTTTATTGGTCAAGATCACATTTGTGGTGGCTTAGATAATTTTTAAAGTGGCTGTGATTACTTCTTTCGTGGCCAAGATCAGGTTTGTAGTGGCTGAGGTAGCTTTTAAGGTGGCTGTAAGTACGTTTTCAGTAGTCAAGATCAGTTTTGAAAAATTGCTCCAGAGAATGTAAAAGTATAAAGTTAACATGAGCGAGACGTCCCGATAGTATTCACTAAAAAAACGTTGTAAATTGCTCAAATGGAAGGATAAAATACAAACTTGGCGTTTTGTTGTACATTTCGTATTTAACAGAAATAAAATATTATTTATCCACGTTCTCCTGGCCCAATTTAGGCTACATGTGCACAAAGGTGAGCTAAAACCCCATTCATTGTATCCACGTTAAAGCCCTTGATAGTGACTTTCAACTGATATGAAAGATGTGGCTACATTTTTAAAATGTTGGTACTCATTGGGCAAAAATGTGAAACACGGTCAATTCTCCCAAGCCAGAAAAAAAGTGCGTAAATTTTACGTCAAACCACAATTTCGACTATTTACATGTACTGATGAAGTATAAAAAAATTAATGATTAAAATACCAACTTAAAGCTCTCCTACGCATTTGTCAATAATCTGACACCAAATGTGAAAGCCTGTGTCAGTAGCTTTCTATTGATAATAAATATATTGATATAGCGCAAAATGTTATTACTCAGTGGGCGAAAATGTGTAATACGCTCGATTTCTCAAAATCGCACATAGGTAATGTACATTTTTGGCCATACTTCAGTAAAACAGCGGGTATTACCTGATTTACAGGTTGATTCTGGCCCCTGAGTAGTCCAGCTAAGTGAAAATAATAGTGGCTTAAATCTCCCTTCCGCTTGACACCTTATCCCCCCAAAAAAAGCATCGACAAATATACTTCAGATTTAAGAAACATGAAATAGATTTTTTCAAAAAAAAAAAAAATAAAAAAAAATAATGCTACATGTGACTACGCTGTCTTCGATATACATCACACCCCCTCCCCCAGCCTAGATATTAAGCCTATACGATAATATGGAACGAAACGATCATAAATAATATGTTATAGTGATATTTAAATGATGTAATATTTTTCAATGAAAGGTTGTAGCACCATGAGTAGTAAACATGGCTTTCAAAAGTATCGCTAGATATATAATTAATTTTCAATTTGAATATTAGTCAGCAAAACAAACACAATTGCCTACCGTTTTTAAATCAGAATAAGTTTGATTGGGCCTATAATTTGGTGAATATATAAAATAGATAATCAATGTTCAGTCACTAAGCTTACTATATACATATATAAAGTAAACTGTCGGGATATAAGCAAACTGAATTATTATTTACAATGACTTTTTGACCTGGAATACGATGAACGTGCAAAGACGTGTAGGCTATTTTACTCAACTCCAGATCATCCTTCACTCCACACCATCCGCACCAAAAATTAATGGGTATGCCTCGCTGGTAAATTGAATTTAAAATACTTAGATGCTTCAGAACCACTTGATACTTTCCACATGGCAAGGTACGTTATTTTTTTAGTGTTAGGAATAAATACCCGTGTTTTTTGGGCAACATTCTGAGCACCAAACAGTGCTGTTGACAACAATATTGCGCAAATGCACGACCAGGAGATGAGTGCTGTGAAATGCTACTGCTTAGTTCTCAACGATCTATTTATCAGCACACCATCAGAAGCTCTGTGAAGATCGTAAATATATTCTAGTGTTCCGTGGTAATGTTTGTTTGGGTATACTTACGTTAAACTTGGTGCTGTGGCTGCTTCTTTGTGGCGATAATATGGTGTTTTACGTTAACACAGCGCATCTTTCACTCGACACCACCGCCAAAGCACTGAACACCATTCCAATGATTGATCACCGTGATGACTCTCAGCATTATGATTCTTTTTACACTATTGTGATTTCTGGAGAGTGGCTGATTGAACAAACGTTGACCCTATGTTGTTTTAATGTTGGTCCAACGTCGTCGCCAGTGGCCCCGCATGAAGTATAACCATGTTGTGACATCTAACGTTACCTTCATTATACTCTAGACGTTGAAACACTATTGGGCTAATTCTGAGCCAACGTGGTTGACAATGGACCAACGTTAGTCAGCACTGAAGCTTGTTGGGTACCCCCACTCTAAGTTGCCAGTATGTCTGGTTGCCGTCTTTTGTTTGTTGGGCGGGGGCCCTAGGGTAGTGGTTAGCACCGCCGCCTTTCACACCAGAGTCCGGTGTTCGGTTCCCGGTCTCGGCGGTTTGAAAGAAACAAAAATTGTTTCTTCCCCATCCACGTGTGAAAGTTAGTATTGTGGGGAGCCTCCGTGACCGAGAGGTAGCGTGCTCGGCCTCAGACCGCCAGGGCTCGAATTTCATTTCATTTTCTTTTCTTTTGTTTGTTCTTCAGATTCTTATGCCTATTGACATGGGCCAGCTCAGGCTAGGGCCGTACAATAACTACTACTTGAAGCCAAGACTGGGTTAATGTTGGCCTGCCGTGTGTGACGCTGGCCCACATTCAGCGTGGCGTCAAACACGACGCGGTAACCCAATACTTGGCTAATATTTGCTTAGCGTCGTAGACAGTGGGCAAACAATAGCCCGATTTTGAGTCGCCATCTCGTGCTTGACCGCCTGCATGATGGACGGAGAGAACGGACAGACACAAAACTGATGTGTCGAACAAATGAGCGGTGAGAAGTCAAGCAATATATCTCCATCTCTATAGAGGTGAGACATAAAAATACGAACCTTTCATTCACATGCAAGTACATGCATGTATAGTTAATCATTGTAGTCTTGGTCCAGGACGAGTCAAAACCATTGGCCATCTTGCCCGGCCTCTTACCGGATGTCTGGATGCAGCAGACATTCTGACCTTGACTGGCGTGGATGTCAGGTACAAGGGATCCACGGCTCATTGTTGATGCACTAAAAGTAGGCTCTGAAGAAAACAACTCAAAACAATTTCCCCCATTCCACCTTAGGGGTTTCGTCAAGTTAAAAAAATTCAAAAAATTCCGAGAAAAACTCGGAAGTGGGTGGGTGGGTCAAGCCCCACCTCGGATTTTTTTTTTTGGGGGGGGAATATTGTGTTTTTTTTGTGTTGTTTTTGTCGTTGTACATGTTTCCAAAAAAAATAAAAAATGGATAGACGGGTGGGTAGGTGTGGTCTGGACGATCCGAGCTTTTCTCGGATTTTTGGACTTTTTTAATTTGACAAGACCCCTTACCCATTCACTGTTTTTATAAAGAAGTATAGGGGCCTACACTTTGAGATAGACATGTCAACTAGAAGTGTTTTTTATGATATGAAAAATATAATGTTTCTCTTTCAGTACTATTTAATACATATTTCAAATTATTCACTAACATTATTAATAAAATGACATAATTAACAAATTTCATTTTACCACTTTACATGGTTTAATTTTGTTCATAATACCAATTGCGTTTCCATAATGACAAGCGAGCTATCGGAAATTATCCCAGACTGGCTCGATTGGAAAATGAGTAATTGATTGATTCAGCTTTGCTTTTATTTGCACAATTCGCTGAGATATCAGGCGTGTAGGTTTTTTAGCAAACATAGAAAAACATATCATTATCTATGATTTCAACATAATAGTAAGTTTTATTTATAATGTTAAAGTAATAAAACTACTTTCAACTTTGAATTTGATCTCTATTTTAACACTGATAAGAGTTTGTTCTATCGACGCTTTCTTGTTCGCCGTATTATGTATATCATTTTAAGGATATAATTCAGAAGATTCAGGAAAATAGATGTATACTTTCAGTTAATTCTCATATGTTCCGCGGCATAACAAATCAGATAAAAAAAACAAAAGAAATTGAAAGCAATGCAAAACATACAGAACGCCAGAAGTCATTGCTTACAAAACATAGTGATTTATTGCCATCAGCAATGACGAACAAGAGAAGACGTTTGATATCTATTACTGAAAAAACACGCCAATGATTTCATCCAGCATTAACCAGCGCCCCGGCACCACCGACAACCACCTCACGCGAGTGTAAAAAGCCTAATTATTGAAGAGAATCAATAAATTGTTTCATTTCACTGCTGTACGCGTCTTAGTTGCGGTTAGTTCTTGAAATGTTATATTTAAATTGAAAACTTGTCATTTAAAAAAATGTACTCACTCACTGGCTCTCTGACTGACTGACTGACTGACTGACTGACTGACTGACTGACTGACTGACTGACTGACTGACTGACTGACTGACTGAGTGACTGACTGACTGACTGACTGACTGACTGACTGACTGACTGACTGACTGACTGACTCACTCACTCACTCACTCACTCACTCACTCACTCACTCACTCACTCACTCACTCACTCACTCACTCACTCACTCACTCACTCACTCACTCACTCACTCACTCACTCACTCACTCACTCACTCACTTTCTCCATCGCTACATTGTCATGAAGCACATATGGTATCAATCCTCGAAGTTAAAACGAGTACTGCAGAAAATATTATAGTTGCGCTGGTGTTTGTGCCGCTGGGGAATCAATCGTTGTCATTCTCCACGAGAATAAACCTGACTGAGCGGAGAATAGACAACTTGGAATGGGCTGTGTGAATGAAGATAAGTCTGCCTCCGTAAAATAAATCACAAAGGAATTGTTAAATGGAGCAAACAATTGCTACAGTCTAGAAAACTGGAATTGACAATCAATGGCTTGTTAGTGTGAATACATCATGTCATTGCAGGGTGTATTTCCCACTACAGTGAGAACGAATACAACTGAAGTCTCTACAGGATGGTGTGAATAAAGCCTCGTGTAGTTTTTCCGCAGTTGATTGGGTCATTACAGCGGAAATGAGAATATTCTAATACTTTTTAGCATTTGAAAAGGTGCTCATAGGTTCATTTATGTTTTGTTCTATAATGTGTCAAAAATATACGTGAAATACTGTATCGCCAAACTGCATACAGTGTCGTTAAATTTGTGAATTGAATTATGTATTTACTCCACTTTTTTACCTTGAAATCTAGTAAGTCACCGGGATTAAACCCGTCATGGTTGTCAGGTCAACAATGTTTCAGTTCAACTTGATTGACTGTATTTTATATTTTGGCAATTTACATTTATTGTGACCATGATGAGATGCAGTTTACTTTCATCTGTATTTGTCTTAATAATAAAAGTGTTTATTAGTTGTTGTAAGACATGGTATATTAGTTGTTTTGAGAAATGGTTACAGTAGTATATTTTCTGAAAAACGGTGTCTGTAACTTTTTATGTATGTAATAACGTTCCCATCTATTAATCCCCCTTAATCCCCCTTTGTGACCGTTGATTATTGGCCTTACTGTTTTCTATGTGAGAGTATTTAGCAAGAATATTACCTATAAAAACATCTGGAATATCTTTCGTTAATTCAGTGTTGTTGCCGCTTGTGTTTGTTCGTAACCATGGCAATGTATTGCATGCAAGCTCTATGAACAGAGACAGCCTTAAAGCAATGTCCATCTCCTTCAATCTCAGATGTACTGGACAAAGGAAATGAGATTGACGTTTGATATTTATGGTTTTGAATATTTGGAACTCCTGTCTCTGGACATTTTAATGGTTTTGTCAGAGTTAAGTCATGACCCTATTATACCAATATTCCGTTTTAATATGTACATCTTTTGATGACCTTTTGATCTTGTTAACTAAAATTGTCATCGGTCTGATATATGTTTATTCTCGTGATATAGCGTTGTTCGAGTGTTGTGTTTTGTTGACATGTTTTTTTCCTGATTTCTTATTTTGGACAAGAATGTCAAAAATAAGAAATATGGGAATTTCGTCTCTATATCTAGCCTAACTGATAAATGCGCAGCACAAACATTAAAAAGTTTTGCAGTTCTAGTCTATGGTCATATTAAGAAATAAAATGAAATGAAATGAATCGGGCTTTAGGCCACCTTTGTGCACATATAGGCTAAACTGGGCCAGGAGAACCTCCTGAGGATGGTGAGATGATTGAGATGACACTGTCCTCCAGACACAGGATTCGAAATTCGAGCCCTGGCGGTCTGAGGCCGAGCACGCTACCTCTCGGTCACGGAGGCTCCCCACAATACTAACTTTCACACGTGGATGGGGAAGAAACAATTTTGTTTCTTTCAAACCGCCGAGACCGGGAACCGAAAATGTAGATGTAGATCCAATATTGTTTTATGTTGGGCCAGCGTCGCAGTCAGTGATACAACATTAATTCAACAGGGAGACAAGTCAATGTGTTTACTGAACCCTCTAAATGTGTTTCCATTTCACAAACAAATATATGTCCATATAAAAGTACGAAAGCTCAGTGTGGACTTCTGATTGATTAAATTTTAAGTCCAAAATCTGAAGTCTAAAATCATAAATTCCAATTTAAAATGGCTGCTATAAACCATGAACAAAATTCCAATCAATCTATCATAAGAAAAATAACCAGACAAAATTCAAAATGGCCAACAAAAAACTCATAAAACCTAGTCCAAACATTATTGTTACTTGAAAATCACAATTCTCTTCTGGTTGAGTATTGGTTTAATAACATAGGGAACGGTAGTGTGACCTAAAGCAAGGAGCACATTGTTCAATCGCTCTGACACATCTGACTAATCGTCGTCTTCAAGGTTAGTCATGGGGAGCAGATACATTCAATGTGTTATATACTATTATTTCTCCAACGCGATTACCCTATTCACAAAGACATATCATCGTTTCAGACAGAAAAACCGCCACACTAATTTGCTAATTACCTTGAGTCTGACTGACGATTGTGATAATCTCTGGCTATGTTTACATAACTTAGCTGATTATGATTAGGCAAGGTTTAAAAACTAACGGAGCGTCAGGCATGCATGATTAGAAGTCGATTTCAAACAAGAAAACGAAAACATACAGAAAAGGCAGATAAATCTGCAGAAAATACACACTTGCTCCAACAAAAATTCGCATCAAAATAATTCAAACAAAAATGGTATGTAACTAGCGACACATGATGAAATTGTTTATGACCTTTTACACTAATAATGATTCTGTATTGTAAAAGTGAGAAACGAAATGGACTGCCACATTAAAATCATCCGAAAAAGCAGTATATTTTGCTAGTGTAAGCATTTTAGTAAAGCAAACATTCAGATAAAAAAAAATGGGAGCCGTGTCATCCTACATTATATTGGCGACCAACTTGTTTTTTCTTTGTATCACACTGTTTTTCTTTGTTCGGAGGGGTTATCTTGCTATATTTCATGAACAAATTACACGTACAAACATAATATATCTGTATATAGGCATACACCACGAATACATCTTGTACATCGTTGTTTTCATAAAATAAAAAAATAAAAATCTAGTTTTTTTCAGCGCCAATCACAATATAATCATCTTGATTTATTTCTATTGATTTATAACATATACCGATAATAAATGTGATTATTTAGGTAGTGACTACAGTCTTAAACTTGTTGAAATTGTGTGCATAAATTTGAATTTATTTAAATTTTGGCGCACAGGGAGTTGTGTATATACATTATGCCACGACAGCGCAAGGGTTAGTGATGTATTTACAATGAATTAAAATGTAATAAGTCAGATGATCGTCCACTGCGGTAATAATTCCAGTTAAACTTCTAAACTGGGTTTCGGATATATGCTATTAAATTACACGGGATACGCATCACCTTGGTAGGCCTAATGATGTTTTTATGCTTGAGGCCACCCGATGAGAATGTATAACCAGGACATAAAATTTAATTAAACAAATAATTGTGTCCAATTAATCACAGAGCATGTGATTTTGCAATTAACAAATACCGTAGCTAATAATAACAAAAGCCTGCAGCGACGGTTAAAATATAATAATAGACCCAGATCAATCAGACATATTAGATTAGTAGAGGGGCAGCAATTACTCCAAGGGAAAATGGCGCTGTTACGCTTCACTTTACTGTTGGTATGCATATTTAGTGGATGGGCCAAGTGGCAAGCTGAAGATTCCTATCCACTTCAACTGTTGCTGTATAGATATTCGTTACTTTCAACCAGAAGAATGAATTCTATGAGAGGGACTCTGAACGCACAGAAGTTTACTTTCGTGGACGACCTCAATAAATGTGTTTTTATGAACAAAGAAAACAACTTGTATGATATTATAGCTGATTACTCATTGAAAAGAGTGTGTGGTATGTTCGTCAGCAGCCATTTTCATCATCAGCTGAAACCGTTTGTTTTAATGCTGTCTTCTATGTATGCATCTCATATTAAGCTGAATATCAATAAGCTTGAAACTGTATGGACTGGCAAATTTTGTCCAATGCACGGAGTTGACATCAGGTTTTCTGGAAACAACATGATAGGGAAATATTGTGGTGTATATCTGCCGATTAGCTTGATGAGTAGTGAGGGTGGTTTTCAAATCACGGCATATGGTTACACTGCAGCATTTACTTCATTCAAGTTTGAATTCTTTTATCACATTATGTCCACAGGACATGGACCGGAACGACAAATGGACAATATAATTCACGATGTTACACGGGTTGTGATGGGGGTTATGGACATTGTGAGAGACTCTCTTAAATACAGTAAAACATTTTTTCAGGCTAGACCATATGACCAAATGATGTTTGACGTAAAAACTAACGGGAAGATCTTAGCACATGACTTCAACGTACATGATGGACCCGGGCCCATATCTCGTAAATTGATAGCTCATCCGTTGAAAAGTACTTCGATACAAGTTTACACAAGCTCATTTATGGCATATTTTACAATTACCGAACGTCATTATGGTTACAATGTAACGTTTCACATCTACAGTATATTTGATCGTGTATTTGCAAGAATACCCTCCAACATAAACATAGGCGGCTATCCGCCATGCTTCAAATATATATCAATGCACACTGTATCAGTGGATACAGTTAATGTACCTCTGTCACAGAACAGTAACAACACAGCATGTTATTACATTTACAAAGGATTTAGTACAAATACCTTATACTATAGGAAGTATCCAGTTGTTCATATAAATCATCTATTATATAAAGGGGCTACAATTCTTCAAGCGTCTACAGATAATTCATGTCAGTATGGTGGTGTGTTTATATTTGGGATTGATCCAGTGAAATCTCAGGTTGATTCATTAGCCATGTTATGTTCAGACACTGATGCTATTAGAAGTCACAGTGTTCCTTCACCACATACTGATCTTATGATTGTGGTTGTTGGATTTGGCAGTTACAGTCAGGTATCATTAAAAGCTCTGGTCTCATCATCACAATGTAGATCTCAGTACGTTCACTGCAACGATAATCGCCCAACTATGAGTCTGATCACAAGAAATAGTGATCACTGTCAAGTTTTGGTCGTAGAGAGAAATAAAATAAAGGTTACAAAAGAGCGGACCTGTTTTGCTGTCTTACAACCATTTAGTGATCTGATGATTGGTCCTGCTCGTATCACAATCACATCTGAAAAACGACTGACTGATGAAGCTAACACAAACGTCAAATGTGAAGTAGACCCATTTTTACTAGTCGTCCAAATGAACAAAGATAATTTTACAGTAGAACAAGAAATATCTAAAACCAGAGTCAACAGCTCAATTGCTTTCAATAAAACGTACAGGTTTCTAATTCAAATTAGTCTTCGTTATCATACATGTATTTTAAATGATAAAGCAATATATGTTCACATACAAAAAGCTTTGTGTGTTTCTCACTCTTCCTACGACACCGGGTTTATTTTGCTCACTAAATTATTTGGCGCAAAATGTGAGCAGAGTCAGAGAATAAATGTGAACATAGTGAACTCAAATGATACATACACATTTATCATGGCATCAAATCAACCCCAGGATATGAGAGAAATATTTGTTGTCAACCACGAAAACTGTCACGCGAAGTGTGAAGAGTTTGAACTGAAACTAACTGAGGTGAATTTGGGAACGAATCACAGATTTATTCAAACTACAATGTCACGTATTGGCATATTTGTGGAAATAGAAACAAAAACTATCAGCCATTTGAAAATATTACAAGTAAACCGACAACATATCCATGGAAAACTGTGTAAAAATTCTCTGAAAAAATGCAAACTTGTTATTACTACTAGTGCTGTAAGAAATCTACTAACCTTAGAAAGTGTAGGGAACACCAACAAAACGTGGCATGTCATCTTTAATGAGGGAGGGTGAGTTGCTGTTTCTTCAAACTATAAATTTTTTACTAATTGTATAGGTTGTAAATATTTGTTACCCTATCTAGATGTAAAAATTGATTAATTTGTAATTGAAGTAAGAATATTGATACTAAATATCAACCAATAGTTGTATATATTAGCTGGCTATTTGTCTGATATATTTGTGTTTTTCATATAGTGATATGCGCCTCATGGCTCGGAGCACCGATGATTAAGGCGCCATTATTGTTGTTGTTGTTAAGCGGTTTAGGGAGATATTACAAATCTTCAATTAATCAAGCTGAAATATTTATATATCCTGTGGAAATACATCTTCTATTATATATATATTGTATAATATTTTTGTATCACGTAGAAATACATATTCTATTCTAGTCACATACATAAGCCAAACATAAACTTTGGGTAAAAACTACCCACTGCCGCTAAATAAATAAAAAAACAATACAGAGCCATGACCTTCCGCACTTGATGTACACCACCTAATCTTGTTCTAAGAAAATATCCTCATCTTAACAAACACCACTATGTCTAAGAGTGTCTATTAAAAATATGGTAACAATACACAGCAGTTTTTTTGTAAACAAAATATATCATTGTCTAGTGGGTAGGGCAGACCACAGCAACATGTTCACTTTCGGCAGGATTAGTAGGAAGCTTTCAGCAGATGCAACTCTACTATAATCATCGAAATAAAAAATTGACTCACCCGTTTTGATTTTTTCAGGAAACGATATCTCCATCATTAGGGCATTGTTCTTTAACTTGGGGTACAATGGTCATTATGTTACCAGTGTCAAAACGTGTACAAACCAATATCAAATTAATGCGATCGTTGTAAACTAAAATTATTTATTTATTTATTTATGATATAATAATTATATAAAACGATGGTTATACATGTTATGAACTAAGGATCAGAAGTTTGGGGCTTTCAAAAAATTGAGCAGTGTGGTCGAATTCGGAATCGAGCAACGTGTTTTATTTGGGTGTGCCTCTATAGCCGCTCTACAGGAAGATATTGACTGAATTTTATTAAAATATCGACAATACATATTAAATTTAAATATTGAGATTATGTAATCGCTTTTTGGCTCTTGAAAACACAAGAATAACAAAACACGTTTTGATTGGGAACACGGTTTACAATGCTCAAATAACTGGTCTGGTGATGTTAGAAGTATACTAAGTCGAATTCATATAAAAAAAAATCATTATAGTGTTGACTCTCCTTCACTTATTAATTCGATGGAATATAATGGCGTGTTGATGTCTCACTTAAACCTAAGTTAAGATCTTATTTAAAAATTATTAAAAAAAAACATATTTGGTTAATAAGAGTATCTGACCTGTTTACTCTCGAGAGCTAAACGCTCACTCGTATCTTAACTAAGACTAGGGATTATTTCTTTGGAAGTCGATGTCGGACGATTCCGAAGTATAGCCTAAGAATAATATGTAAAATTATTATTTAAAACGAATGCAATTTTGTTGGTGAATGCCCATGCTATCAATAGGCCTATTATAGTTGAACCACCATGATATTTCAGATGCCACTCCAATACCTGATATGTTTATATTATCTATGTCTTCCAATGTATCAGTTTTAGCCAAATATATCTGTAAGTTTGAGAGATGAAAAATACTACCATATTCTATGAAACGCAGTGACGTCACTCGGTGAAAACAAGGTTATATAACGCCCCATCCCCCGTACTTCATTCTGTGAAACGCAGTGACGTCACTCGGTGAAAACACAGATATAGAAGAACCCTCCCCATACTTCATTTTATTAGCCAGCTCGGAAGGTCGAGGTCATTGAGTTTCACAGAATACCATGTCCACAGGACTTAGCCATTTCAACAATGTCACATAATTATGGTATTTTTTTTCAAATGACATATAAGTACTTACTTGAAATGTGAAATAATTATAAACTGTGAAATGTGTACATGTCACTATAAGAAATAAATACATTACAATACAATACAAATTATTGCATAGTAAGCTAATATAACTATTTTCTCATAAGGAAAAACACGAAAAATCCCTAAATTCTGATACGACGAAACAAAATAAGAATTAACCACCAACAGATAAGGTTGGTAAGCTAACCTTTGCAATGGTTATGGTTATGATAACAATCTTAAACAACAGTTATTATACCATGTATTAACTAACCTGCTAACTGAGAGGCCCCTTTTAGAATAATATAATTGTAATTGCTATTTGTTTTACAGAAATATTTCTTGGATTGAAGGAGAAGAACAATGCAACAAGAAGGGAGGTGTTTTAATGAACATATACAGCATTACAGACGTCTATGCAAACATAAAGGATCATTACAATTATATGTTATATACCCAGGGCTACTTATCGTATAAGTCGTTGTTATACATTGGACTCAAAGGGAATGAGGTTGGAAATATATCTTGAAAATTCGATACACATAAATATACTACATTAATAAAATATGATGGACATAATTTAAACTTTAGTAAACACATGACATGACTAAAACTAACATGTATATTTCAAATAAATACAATACGATTTATTACATATAGCTTTTTTCTGAATATTATAACAGATTTCCGGGTCTCATTGGATGAATAATGAAGCCATCACAAGCAGTGATTGGTATGATGGTGGTGACGTAGTGGTGGAAAGTTATCCACAGAGGACATCAACAGGACAATTGAAAACCAATATATTTGGAAACTATGTGTCACACAACAATTCGTCAGACACCTTTTTATTTGCTCAAAATCGTTCTTGGTGCACTGCACTACTACGAGGTATACATGGATACCCCAAAGGATGGTTGAAAATCCCTTGTAATGATAATTTTAGTGCTTCATATTTTTGTGAATTTAAATCTAAAAACGCTAGACAAGAATCAGGTCCAGATAAAATTCAATGGAAATATAAAAACCTTAGTCAGAACAAGTCAGGCATTAGATATATAAGCCAACATGGAGGAGACTATTTTATTATTTGCCCACCCAGGTGGATACAAATCGGCATGTCTTGCTTCAGGCTATTTAAAGAAGCTAGACAGATTTCGTTTTATGATTCGAAACAAGTCTGTAGGAGTAACGACTCAAATATTGTCACGGTTGAGTTTGATTATCTCAAAACAATTGGTGAACATAGTTTAAACATTGCCACTAGATTTAAATTATCGAATAAACACATACCGATCTACAGAAAAGCAATATTGGACAACGCTCTGTATGATATGTCGAGTGCAAAATCCTTAAACATAAACATGTTAAACAACACTTTAGCTAAGAATAGTAGTGTAATTGTAAGTGATAAAATGGAGAATGCATATGTTCTTGACGGTTTTGAGCTATCAGAAAATGATATACACCCACACTTAGCCAGAATCCTTGATGTATTATACAAGACAGAGCCGCCTGAGCCAAAGCTGAACCTGATTTATAATTTCTGGTTAGAAAATGCTCATCAAAAACATACATGTCTATTATTAGTGCCTACATTTTTTGACCTTTTTAAAAAACAAAGAAATTTAAGTGAATCAATGACATGGTCTGTAGTAGAAAATAGATGCAATATCGCAGCCCTAATGAAATTTACCCTTTGTCAGAAGGATCCAATAAAGGTATCACTGGATTGTACAACAGGGTATTTCAAATGCTGGGATACATCATGCATACTCAACATATATACTTGTGATGGGGATAAGGATTGTTTAGCAGGCGAGGATGAGACTACTGATTGTGCAGATAATGCAGAAAAGAATGCATATAACGTGCTTTCAAGATATTTATCTACGATGGTAAATTATTGTAAGAGCTATTATATATCAGATCGTAAGCGTCACAATGAACTATCAGCTCACTTTTATTGTGATAACATCATTCATTGCTCTGATAAAAGTGATGAGTTTATGTGTCCATCACTTTTATCTTCGGATTCAAGGTTTTACAAAGCAAGTTCTGGAGAGGCATTACACAGCTGTCAGAATTCACAACTAGGTCCTCGGTTCAGTTTTGGTAATTTGTGTAAATATAGGAGACAACTGGATGGTGTTACAGATTATTGCTCGAGCGGTAGACATCTTGACACATGTGCTGCAGTGGAGTGTTCTGGTATGTTTAAATGTTTTAATAGTTATTGTATTCCTCTTCATTATATTTGTGATGGGTTTAGTGACTGCTACAGTTCTGAAGATGAACAAGGATGCAGTGATCTATCTTGTCCAGGATTATTAAAATGTCGAGGTACCGCATCTCGCTGTGTTGGACAATGGCAGATATGTGATGGTTTTATAGATTGTCCATCAGCTGACGACGAAATTCTTTGTCATAAATGTCCACTGACTTGTATGTGTCAATCGTTTAAAGTATGGTGTTGGTCTAACAAAGTATCATTATCTGAACAACACCTCCAACAAACAAAATATTTTACTATGATGGCATATCAACCGATCTTAAATATATCTTCTTTAATTACTGTACATCGTAATATTATTATTCTTCAATACATATTTTCATCCATACGGAAAGTTGTGACTCATGGATCAACAGAAAACAATGATACTTTTCATACTCTATATTTCAATCTAAGTTATAATAATATAAATGAACTAAAAATAATACATTTTTTCAATTTTCAACATCTCCTGGTATTAGATCTATCAAATAATGATATCTCATTTGTGAGGGGGACTAAAGAAGAAATATTACCGTCATTGTCAGCTCTATTATTAAATAATAACAGTCTGATTACCGGTACTGTGTCAGGTTTATGGGGAATCAACAGCTTACAAATGGTGTCTCTTCTTAATAATCCACATCTGGCATTTCTGAAAATCAGTTCAGTGCCATCAATCCAAAATAAGATGATATATGTTGATTTTGAATCTGTCTGCTGTGAAGCATATCAAACAGCTGTATGTGTATCTACAGTCAAAATGATTAAATGTGGTAGTTTGTTAAATCTGTCATCACTACCCATACCTTTGCTTTGCATTGCCGCTCTTGTGTTAATAGAAAGTTTTATTTATTGTAGAGCATTGTTTAACTTTCACAACAAAAAGGCAGCATATGGCAGGTTTCTATGTCATCTTGGCTCGTCTGGTATTTTATGTGGTGCGTATCTGTTTTCTATTTCGATGATGAGTATAGTAATGGGATCTGAATATTCCAGAAATAACAATAGCTGGATTACTGGTGTTATTTGTGGATCACTGAATTTCGGTTTAGCTGTGTCAATACAAATTAATAAGTGGGTAATCGTAACCAAGTCTTTACTTTTGAATCTAGCTATTGGTAATCCATTTAGAAGTTACAAGTCTCGGGTGTGGCGAGCTCATTGGATCCTATATACCGTTGCTTGGATTTGGGCAATTGTCACTGGATTTAGTTGTTTTATCACGTACTCCCGTGTTGTCAATGGTAATGCACCAATGTCTACTTCTAGAGGGATGTGTGCATCTATTATTCTAGTCGACACTTTCTCGTTTCTTTCCAGACTGTTTTCTCTTTTGTTGATTTTAGACTCCTGTTTAGTTATCATATTGCTTGCAAGCTCTTATATTATGACATACAGGGTATCTACAATACATAAGTGTTTTAATGACAAAAACAAAGCAGCCAGTGTTCGTAAATCTCGGTTGTGCTCAAACCTATTATGTTCTTTTCTAGTTCATTTTTTAGTCGTGTCGCCACTAATAATATATCAACTTATGTTTTACATAAAGAGTAGGTCATTTCAAAAATATTGTCAAGAGACTGTGATTATGTATCTTATTATAAAAGAATTTGGACAATTTTCATATTATGTACTGAGCGAAATTTTAAAAGAAAAGAACATTTTAAAACACAGAAAAAGTAAGCATTTAAAATAGCAAGCTAGAATTAAAGTGTACTATACAAGTATAAATACAAAATATATCTCGACAGCTCAGGTGGTCTGTGTGTCACTAGACATTCAATACCACAAACCAGCTTGTCGAAATTTGCTCTGTGGACATGATGTATGTTTTAAACAATACTGTTTAGATTATTACACCATTAATACCAATAATATTATATATACTGTCACACTTTATCAATTTATACATATGACGCAATGCTGAGCCCGTTGAAGGTCTAGTCCCCCAGAATGCAATAGTGCCCGTGGTAAGGTCTAGGCCCTATATCATAATAAAACTAAAATGTGCATTTCATACCCACTGCCGCATTAAGAGCAAGTCCCAATTCATAGCAAGTTCATATTTAGTTAATAATTTCACCTAAGCTCAAAGCTCTTAGACCTGGCGGCTGTTATAGTCCAGGCATAATGTAACCCGACCTGAAACAAATTGCATTACAAGGTTTTTTTTCTGTTTTGTTGAGACAGAAAAAAAGTCCTAAGGAATCCTCCCAGGCGAAATTTGTGAAAATCGTCATAGTTTGACCCTACCCCCAAACCTGTCTACAAATACGGGGTAGGGTTACGTTAACGTCTGTCGTTGCTATTCCTGTTTACCAATCTACACATGCAATATACCATATAATAGGTAATTAAATCTCCGTTCTAAAGATGTATTGCATGATGCAGGGTTTTCTCTACAAATACGTTGAAACATGCTTTTTTATTACAAAATAATCAAAATCGACAACAAAGCAAGCTAGTTAACGTGGTCAATGGAAACGACTTAATAAAACATAATTATTGGCCATATCTATATTTAACTTATGTTTTCTGAACCCAGATGTGTATTTGCTTAAAACAGAGTGTTACTTAGATTTGTGCATGGCATATATATTTTTAACTTGGAAAATATTGCAGCCTTTTTTGAAAATACGTGTATTTAGCCTGGACTGAAATATAAAACATTGAAATTTGCTCGACATTTGAGTGCAAATTATTTTTTGGGCTTGTTTTTACATAATTTGGGTGTACTGAATTCGAATATATCCGTTAACACTCTATCTTTGGTGTCATTCACCTTCAAATAAGCAAAAAAAAAAATGGCCGCCAAAAAAACATCTGTTCTATATTTTTGTTACATATTATTGCACGATTTCTGATTTCTGCGTGTTTTAGAGTTGATAAATTTATGTCTCATGTTTTTCGATCAAAATGACCTAGATTTGACCTTCAAGTTCAAAATGGTTACCACCAACACACAAAGAAAAACTGTTTTCATGCACGTGAGCTATAATATCATAGACAACATTTGTTTAATGGAAAAATAAAAAATAAACTACGTAATACGGCAGATTAGGCTGCAAGACATTTGAAACTGTATTTAATCACAGTATATTCTAACATGCTTTGATTTGCTTAGTATTTAAAATGACATAATTATTTTTATAGTAAATATAAAAAATGGCGTCCATCTTGGATTTTACGATGAACTATCGGTCAGACGATGAACAATGAACACTAGAAATGTTTTTTTTCGGGCCCCAAGTCATACAAAATAAAAAAGTGAGCAATTTCGAGGCACAAATAATAAAAAGATGTTATATTTAGATTTTGATAGTCATATTGTTTCTTGTTCATGTGAAGTTGAATTTCGCGGCCATTTCGGATTTTTTCATTCAAATTTAATCGTCAGTAACTATGTTAACACAAATAAATCATAATATCGTCAACATTTTTAGCGGTATACTTATAGTAACAGTAAATATATAAAAACGACGTATTTGAAGGTCAAATAAATGGTATTTCTTTCCAAAGATACTAGAAAAAAAATATAATAAAAACGTTGCAGAAATCATCAATTGTGCTTTCTTGTGCGAAAAAAACTTAGAAAATACGGGGGTTTCTTTACATTTTGGCAGCCATTTTGTGTTTTGCTAATTTGAAGATGGAGGTCACCAAATATAATCGGACAGATTCGAATTCAGCACACACAAATTAGGTAAAAACAAGTGGATACAAAATTATACACGAAAATTCCGAGAAAAAATCATCTTTCAGATTTCAGCCCATGCTAAATACAAATATTTTCATGTAAGGCTTCAATATGTTTTCATTAAAAAAAATATAGGACATTTATAAATATAAATAGCACTCATTTTTAAGCATACACACATCTGGGTTCAGAAAATATTGGCCAGATATTGATATGTCCAATAATTACATTTTCTTAAGTCGTTTTCTTTCACCATGTTGAATCGTTTGTTTTGTTGTTCATTTTGATTATTTATAATAAAAAAATATGTTTGAGCTTATATGGAGAGACAACTACTTACTCTACTGCAATGTGCGATATATCATAAGAACGAGAATTAAATTATATGTTTTCTGGTATATCGCAAGCGCAGATTAGTTAACCAAAACATCAACGACAGACGTTTGCGTAACCCCACCCCCTAATTTTAGACAGGTTTGGGGGTAGGGTCAAACTATGACGATATTCACAAATTTCGCCTGGGAGGATTCCTTATGACTTTTTTCTGTTATAAAGGACATCTCCCTGAAACAAAAACAGAAGCAAAACCTTGTATTTCAATTTGGTTAAGGTTGACCCCTTTTTTCTCGTAAAATGCCTGGACTATTAGCTGAGCTTTGGGTTTGCAAGCGAGCTAACTCTATAACAGAGGTGATTGCAAAACATTCGAATGTGTATTGACAGGACAGCCAATGTACACTCCGCCAATGTTGGCTCAATGTTAGGCCAGCGTCGCAGATGTTGGGCTGGGATTAAAACAGCATTGATCAATGTCTTGTTTGAGTAGTATCTTGTAATCAGTTTAGTTGCTTATATTACTCACTCTGTACTCTATAGGCTACTGTAGGCCTACAGCTCTGTATTCTATCGTGTACATGAGCTACTGTAGGCCTACATGTGACCATCCCACGCATGCCCGTTTCGCAATTGAATGATCTTTAATAATTGATTAAAGAAAATGACTTTGAATTGTTTATGTTAACCATTCAGTTATGGCCACCAAATACCGGTTAGTGGTTTGTTTTTTGAGTGTCTTATGTCTAAATGTAGTTATGTAGGTACACATAACATATCTGAATATTTTACAAAAACTGATTTATTTATGAATCAGAAATCTCACGAAATGGATTGTGTGTGTTGCTCAGAATAGTTTGAGCTGCTAGTTTTCAGAATGATAATGTGCAAAGTCTCACGTACATTTTTGATGTGGACATTCAGCAGATACAACTAATTTGTTTGTTAACCCCCCATACATCACAGAACTTTCCCGTGGGTTGCGATGTAGCAGGGTCAGATCCATAAACTCTTCTTTTACCAATTTCATATTAATGTGAAAACTACCTTTCGTATTTATGCGAAATCCACATGTGTACATGCAATATTTTCAATGGGTATATTTAATTACATGCGCGGTTAAAAATCGCCAACCAGAATGGTCAGTGACATGGCCGCACTGTTCGCTGGCAACTTAAATGTGTGCAATAATGTACGCATGCGCATAGCTATAACCTGTATTGTGCCCAGGAGCTACATCAGGAGTCCTCCTAAAAAAAAACAGTCGGTTTCTGGGGGTAGTTTTATCAGGCAGAAGTCGGTAAAGGAAGATATAATGTCAGTCAGAAATAGCAAATGGGCACTGCAATCTGCTGTATCGCAACATCTACAGACTATTACACATTTGAATGCCAATACAGGATATGTATTGTAGGCTATATGTTATAAGTCGAATAAGTCAGATACATCAGGTCCAACTCAACTAGCGTACTGGTTGAAAATTTAAATGGGAAAATGCAAATATAAGAATAGCAATGAAGGGGTCAGACAAATGAGGATATGCAAACTGTGTTCATTTGATTGTGATATTGGAACATACAGCACTCGTCAAAGTTGAACCTTTAAGCAAACGCCCTAATGATTGGTCATGTGCTGTATTTTCCCATAATGCACGAAATACGAACAACGTTTCGACTTTCTCGCACGATGAATTCATATATGACATACCTGCCCTATATTGCAGTTCAAACTACAGCAAGAGGGAGATATGGGCTGATATCGATATACATACGTCTCTTATTGAAAACCACTGCACAGAGTGTGATAAATAGACAATATTACCCGGTGTTTTCAGTATTGACACTAGTATTTTGTTGAGGTGGCCAGTATTTTGTCGAGGCAGGAGGCCGAGGCAAAAATACAGCTACGGATACAAAATAATAGGGCCAATACTGAAAACACAAGGGTAATGTTTGTAATAATGTTAACTAACAGGTGTCTAAATTGGGGTTTCTGTAATTAAAGGGTGGAATAAACATTCTGTCCTGGGCTGTTTACATGAGAACCACCTGGTGGAGACGGTACTGCGACAAGTACTAATTGTCACACAGGAGGTCCCCTAGTTCTGGAGGCCTGTGTGAGTTGGTTCTGAGAAACAGCCCCGGAATGTAAATGTATATCAAAGTAAGGATCCTGATTGGTGGAGAAGTCATTTCACCACAGGAAGTGACCAAACCACGTCGGAGTCCGCTATAAAGGAAAGCGCCCACAGCCTTCGAGAAAAAAATTCAGAGGAAATTTAAACAGAAATTGGGGAGATGTCTAACAGAGACGTTTCGGGTTTGGCTAAGTTTAGTGGGAGCTGCTTTGGTATCTAACATCTTGTAGATCACTGAAGCAACAGCAAAATTATCAACAAATTACACAACGAGATAGAAAGTACTAACAACTATGTACTGAGAAATTTGCACCATTTATGCTTAATATATATTTTATATATATTCAAGTCCTAAGTATTTTATCCACGAGTGTTGTGTTTGCCGTGCCAAAACATTTGGAGTCGCGTCGATAGCGTGTCAACGTATATCACCAGGTTACATCGGCCCCGTGACGAGTTTTGTGTCACGGAAAGGACCTGGTTACATTGGTGCGTATGACCAGGATTGGTGAGCAGCAATTAAATACATTCAGTTACAATTTGTTTTCTTGAAATGTCTCTGAAAAAACTCAGCAGATTACTTCTGGACGGCTGAAATTATTCTGTTTTATTCATTAAGCTTGCATGATAACAAGAAACATATTGCTTACGTGATCACTGAAATCTATACCATCCTGCATTTGTGAGCAAATTATGTATTCCCAGAAGTTAGCAATCCGCATGAATAAATGAGTGACTGAATGAATGAACGAACGAATGAATGAATGAATGAATGAATGAATGAATGAATGAATGAATGAATGTATGAATAAATGAATAAATAAATGAATGGATGAATAAATGAATGAATAAATCAATAAATGAATGAATGGGGTTTTAGGCCACCTTTGTGCACATAGGCTAAACCATTCCAGTATAACCCGCTAAGAATGGTGAGTCTGAGGCCAAGCAAGCTACTCTTGGTCACGGAGGCACGCCACCTCATACGCAACTCTCACCAAATAACTAAATTAATTAATATTTATGATCTGGACGAAGAACGCAAATTTGTTACCTTTGAACATTTAGAATTCAGAACAGGAATGAGCTCCAGCGTGACAGGCGGTAGTGCTAATATAAGTACTATACCATGCAGGGTCCCGCCATCCACACCAAAGCAGAAAAGGCACCCGCTAGAAATAATAAGTTGTCGGCACATGATAGTCTGAATGATTGATTGATTGATTGATTGATTGATTGATTGATTGATTGATTGATTGATTGATTGATTGATTGATTGATTTATTGATTGATTGATTGATTGGTTGATTGATTGATTGATTGATTGATTGATTGATTGATTGATTGATTGATTGATTGATCGATCGATCGATCGATCGATCGATCGATCGATTAATTGATTGATTGATTGATTGATTGATTGATTGATTGATTGATTGATTGATTGATTGATTGATTGATTGATTGATTGATTGATTAATTGATTGATTGATTGATTGATTGATTGATTGATTGATTGATTGATTGATTGATTGATTGATTGATTGATTGATTGATTGATTGATTGATTGATTGATTGATTGATTGATTGATTGATTGATTGATTGATTGATTGATTGATTGATTGATTTATTGATTTATTTATTGATTTATTGATTGATTGATTGATTGATTGATTGATTGATTGATTGATTAATTGATTGATTGATTGATTGATTGATTGATTGATTGATTGATTGATTGATTGATTGATTGATTGATTGATAGATTGATTGATTGATTTATATATAGATTGACTGATTAAACAATTGATAGTTTCACACTGATCGCTAATTAGTCTAATTGGGAAAGTTCCGCTATAGATGTTGAAGACGGTGTTGGATCCCTGTGAACTTTAAACTTATTATTATCCCCACACTAACACAAAAACAGGTGATTTCCGTCTGCTCTGAGCGATAATTACTCACGCAAAAGAGCAGTTCAGAGGTTAGACCAACATTGATCCATCATATAGCCAGCCTTTTGCGTTTTCTGTTGTACCACACCAGAGTTGTGTATGGATAAAGAGACATTTCACGACGGGTAAAATTAGCAATCGTAATTTGTATAAATTGTATAGTTTCTAATACAAAAATGTTATATGATGTTGCCATTCTAGTACTGTTACCCATATCATACATATTCACACGCATTATTCAGCTCTACAAAGGACATATAAATTACGGACACATTGACCATGCAGACGTGAAAATCATACTTGCCAACATTTTGATTTAAAAAATCGGTAGGTTTTGCGCTGGTCCGCAGGATGCGTGCTGCAGGGTGCGCCCGGCCTGTTAGGGGGTGCAAAGGAAGCCCCCCCCCCCCGAATTTTTAAAAAATACATGTGTCTATGTGTCATTTCCTGCATTCCAGCCATAGGCATAGTTTTACCATTTATTTTGAGTAATTTTTTATGTTTTTATAATAGCTGGGGTAAAAAGTGTTTTTATCTTTATGAGCTGCTAATTTGAAATGCGGTAGCCTACCGCCAGAATCGGTAAGGTTGGCAGGTATGGAATATAATTATGCAATTTTTGTATATATTGTGTACAATATTTTTAAATATTGTGAAAGCGTTGTGCATTCAGGGTGTGCGTGCATGCAGCTCGACGCGAAGTGTTGCGATAGGGTGCAGTTCCATGTGGCGAGGTGCGGTGCGGTGCGGTGCGGTGCGGTGCGGTGCGGTGCGGTGTCGGGTGAGGAGATATGGACAACAAGCTGTGATCATCTATTTACGTTTATGTATTTTAATGAATTTTTCATTTCCCTTAGGCCTAATACGTATTCACAATTATGTATTTGCAGAATATGAGCCCCAATTATCTGAATGCATATAATGTTCTTTAAATTTACATATACAAGTTAATTTCTTGTCAGACCCATGCAGTGTCCACCGAAATGAATTCGATATCTATAGGCCTATAGCCTGCATATTGGAAAAATTTTCACAGGCAATATATTCTAAGCAATTATGTAATATTTATATGGCTAAATAATTATTAGTAGATTGAATAATTCCCATGAAGCACATCATGTGAAAGGATTAAGTCGATGACGATTGTGTATGAGGTGACACAGTTTAGTCGTGACAACAGCAAGCTGGGGCCTTGGGGACATGTTTGCGTGAAGCCTGCAAGTTAATAAGATCAAAGACGGTGTAGACTATCCCTGTAAACATATATATGTTATAATGGGTCTAGAGCCATTATATTTGTTTTTATTCTTTTTATTAATCTATAGAGTTAGACTCTACCGTCTAAGTCGATCCCGACGCTGAAAGGAGTCAAAACACAATATAAATCTAGGAGGGGGATTGTTGGGCTGCATTGATGCACTGCAACACTATCTGATTGATTGATGAGACCAGTCGAGCTGCTGAATGTCACGTGACTAGCTCAGGTGGTGTAACACGTGACTTTAGCGATGGAGGTCACGTGACCGGATCTATACCTCAGTCATGTCTGATGGCTGTGTTATAATTCATTTGTCAGATGCCGAGGATCAGACTCTGTTGCTCCGGACCACAAACATCTGTCGGACTTTCGTCCTGATGTTCCCTGTTGCCATTAATCCAAATTCAGCCTGCTGCAATATGTTGTCTTTTTGCAAATAAAATGTGGTAATTTGTTACTCTTGTGAAAATGAATAGGTTCAAATTGTAATTACAATGTATCGACAATTAGCACCGTTTAATTACAAGGGTAATAATAGCATTACGGTTTTGCTGACATTAACTATTCTTCTATAACTTGTAGCTTTCAGAATATGTCTTTCACGGATACTTTTGGCCAGATGTCGTGAGGTATGGATAGTCAAATCATTCGCATGTTTATTGCTCATTGAAAGCGCTTTTACAGCCTGCATACTAGTAACTTGCTTCTACTATTTTGTCGGAGCCTATCGTTACATTTAGTCTAAGCTAGTGTAATGTATTTTGTCCCTGAAACTTGTTTTGTAACATATATAATAATAATATTGCTGATTCCTAATCCAATGAGTTCTGATTCTAGATTGTAGCTGCTGAGCATTTTTAGTAATAGGCAAAATTCAAAATGGCCGCCATACGAAAAAAGTTGAAAAACAAAATTCCACAAACATGTTTTTTCCTCGTACCAATAGTGTATTTTTGGGCATAATGCAATATTTGACATTGACTTGAATTAACCTTTGCCTCTAGGAGCCCACAGACCTCCATTTGTAGTATCAGGCGGGTTATATAGTGCTGATCAAGCAAATCAACAAATACGGTTGCTGATCTAGATTAAATAACAGCAGGTGGAAGAGGATTTCACTTGGTCATTATATTTCATGGTCTTGCTCAGAAAATATTGTTTTTGATGAATTGGAGTATCAGGCAGTGGGACTGATCGTTCACTAGCAACTGGCGGCATATGATAACCTATACTTCTGCACAGCAAATAATTATGTTTTTTTTTAAATTTATATTACTCCTAATATATTTGAAAGATTGGCTAGGCTCTACGAGTTATTTATCTATTAGGATTAACATAGCTAAGGCCCCTATATAAAAGGTCATAGGCAGGAGCAGCGACAAATCCATTTAATTATTATGGGATTTGCTGTTTTCCTAACGTTTTTCAAACTTGTATTAGGGTCTGTATAACCTTAATTTAGTATGAGAACAGGTCCATCGATTCACAGATAAGTTTGCTAATCAGGTCATCACTGAGCAGTACACAGCAGTACACAGGTGGGCATACACGCAGGCCCAGGGGCTAATCTAGCTTTCCACTGACGGGGGAATATTTCACTGTTTTTTTGAGGGGGGGGGGGTGTTAAACAACCTTAAACCTCTCTCCCCTTGAAGCCGCCACTGACCTGGCATATCATTCAAGTACCTCCAAATCATAAAAAAATATGTAATTATGATAGGGGAACACAACTCCACTATACAGTATATATAAATAAAGTAACATGTTCACACGCTACACATAGTCTGCACGTTGCTAAAATAGTCATGCCTTGATAATTGTTAGTTTTTAAAGAAGCCACATATAGTATGGGATTCCAACACGAAGAATACTAGTAATAGGTCAACTTCCTTATTTCATCTCGCACGTGGTAATACATTTGGTAATTTGAGTGAAAAAGACCATTGATGGAAAAAACTGGCCTAGATGAAGTTTTTTGAAAGCAACATCTGCTATCATTCCCAAGCTGCTATTTAAAAATTGTACTTTGGCTTGGTGTTTGTAAAACTAGTTCTATCAAGTGATAATATTTATAATATTACTAATGCTCATTGCCGATGAATCTAAAATTAGTATTATATTGTGGCATTATATGTATATCTCAGTAAACGTTCCAGGAGTATAATGACTCATAACACAAATCGATCCATAGCTCGGTAAGTATTTCCAAGATGCTGGGTGTATCATGCAACACCAGGGTAGTACATGGACAAATATGCTTCTAGGGGCCAACTCTGGGTATCACTCTCCTTGATGTTTGTGAATCCCTGCCGAGTGACTTCACAATTTCATCATATACTCATACATTGTATATCATCAGACGAGCTACTGAACTTGAACAGCTACAGATTAATGCACAATTGCATAATATTAATACGTAAAGTACATACTGAAATTTTGAGACAATTATGAATTTTGCATGCTTTATTTAAAACTCAAGGTTTACAATCTGCATTGCAATCGACATGGTCGAATCAGTCATGAAACTTTATATATGACCCTCCTCTATTGGTCAATGTTCTACGATATTGACTAGTATTAGACTTTCCAGGCCATTACATTGTTTTCATGGCTGTAATTTAACATCAGCTGTGACAACCCAGCTTTTAACTCGTTTGGGCTGAATCATATTACCATGACGACAGCGATCACCACTGCGATTCTAGGTGAGCATTTCTCTTCACACCATCAAATACATTGACAACGAAATTATTCATGAAAGTGACATACACAATACGTTTGCTGGTCTGATATCAACATCAATATCAATATATCAATTTATACCAACATAGGCCTATGTTATATTTTCTTTCTGAAAATGATAACGACCATTTTCAATTTTGCCAGCTCAAAATTTCAAAAGTGAAATCAACATTTCTCAGTCTCAGTTTAGCAATAATTCCCGCTACATTTTTTTAGTTTACTAACTATACTTTAATACTATGTCATAAATGAAAAAACGGCTGCCTCCTTGTGTGTGTGAAATATTGTTCAAATTATCTAAAATACACAAGACATAAAATTATCAACCCACAGTTAACCACAGATTATTTTTCAAAAGTGAAAAAACGGCGGCCATCTTGGATTTATGGGTGGATATAGGTCAATTTATCTAAAATACACAAGCAATGAATTTCTCGACCACAAATCACCCAGAACCATAAATTACAAAAAATTATCAAGGTGGCAGACCAAGATTATTTTTCAGAAATTAAAGAAGGGCGGCCATCTTGGATTTGTAGGTGAATTATAGGTCAAAAATTCAAGAAAACAATTTCTCGATGCCAATTCATCTAGAAACCATAAATCACGCATAGCAAAGTAATAAATCAATAGAAATTGAAATTTTGTATTACATGGTCGAGTTATGTAAAAACCACCATACAACTTTATATATGTCTCAAAACAAGGTGAAATGCCTACTAGCTTAGACTAATTGTAATATTTTGGTTGCTGTGTACTTTATTATGTATGTATTAAAACATGTTCAGTTGTTATATAATGATGTTTTCTTGCATTTAATAACTCTCAAAACAACTGCGTCTAGCCAACGATGTGTTTTGACTGTTATATCCATGAGCAGGAGTCATATAATTCAATTACAACCCTGTATAACAGAATAATTATTTTGTTTATGATAATCAGAGCGAGACATCTGAATATTCTAATCAGTAGTGGGGTCGAAGGGTTGTGGGAGCGAGTCTCAATGTGGCCGACAGATAAAACACACTGTCAGTGCGGTTTTAACGCAAATAAAATATGCATATGACAATCACTAATAACTAACATGCACTGACTAAATGAATGCGAAAGCAATTAAATACTCAAGTGACTGTGCTAAGTATGACCTATGACACATTAATAAGCTGTCAGTTATTATAATAATTGGTGTATTCGTTTATGCTTTGTTGAAATGACAAATTTTGTTATTTCAATAATGTAACACGTCGGGTGTAAGAATATCATTCTGGCTGTCACAGACAAAATTTTAAAGCCTGTTACAACCATAAGCTGATTGGTTAATCATAGTCAATATCTGCGTCAACACCGCACCTGGTATGTTCTGGAAATGCAGGTCATACCAAAAAAAAAAACAGTTGCTACCGTGGATCTCCATAGCGACGAGCAGATTGTGTGCATATACGCGGGCTCATCCTTTTGTAAGTCGAGGAACGGTGGCAAAACTGTGAAAGAAAAAGAATTGGAAGCAATCCCCAGAGCCTGGCCGGAAGTGTGCATTTGACAATAGATTGATATGAGGCAGATTGTATGAAGCCGTCTGGCGACTGCGTGGCGGAGTAATTATGGCCTATGCTTTGTCACCCGGCTTTATCTTACTGACTATTATGGAATGTTTGACGTTCACCACATTAGCGAATACAATTTTACTTTGCTGTATACTACGGGATATTTTCTATTAAAAAAACCGACATTCTTCTGAAAAAATAAACCGATAGGCCTTATTATAGAATGGAAGTATCCAGTTGAGGATACAGCTAGGAAGTTGATGTGGAGGTCAGGTCCCCTTTTAGTAACTTCTGATGCCCTGAATCCCTTTTATTACATGAGAACAATAAATATATTGCTTGACACAATTCCCTAAACTTCTTCAAATTGTAGTCTGAAATGTGGTGATTGTATAATATGCGATTTTTTTTACTTTAATACAGATAACTGTCGTAAGTAAAAAATGACGCTCAGATTTACATAATACGAACACTTACTACAGTAGCTGATGGTGGTTTTGTATGCACTTTTATGTCCACACCTAAATTCTTCAGAAATCAACTTATTGGAGGTCATTGAACATTTTTGGATTGGTAACGCATTTGCCACTACGAAGATTTATTTTGTTAATTGCTCGCTTTTCTACATTTTCCCCAATTCCAGTATTGTAATTTTAGCCCCAGTATCTCGAAGCCGTCGTATTAATAAATAGTATATGGTCAATCAGGGTATTTGGGCACAAGTGGATGATCTTTATCATATCATCTTGCCTTTGATATAGTAGTGTAGGGTCTTATGTCAGTAAATGTGGTCCCGTAGGAATTGCATGTTAATTCTTGATACCTATGTTCAATCTAAAGAAAAATTAATACCAAACAAAATAAAATAAGGTGTCATTTTTTTCTAAAGCTCTGAAGGTCATTTCCAGCGTCTTAAAGGTCATGACCCTAAAAACACACGGGGATTTTTAAATCGTTTGTATTTCAAGATAATATAGTCGTGTAATATAGCGAATTGGAGGAAATTGGCACAAAATAGTCAACATTCATAATTAGCAAATATTCTGAAGATTTAAAGGGCATTTCCGGTCTCTTGAAGGTCATAACCCTAAACACTCATATCAGAATTGTTAACCGTGCGACCCCCCCCCCCCCCCACACACACACTACTCACCCACACCAACTTTTTGTTAAGCTTTGATATGTCCAAAGCATGAAATGAGATGCTAGCAGTAAAAAAATAAGGACGAAATATATATTTTGAACGCTAATGTGGGGGTACCCAAACCTAAAATTGGGGGTTAGTGTTACGCAAACGTATGACGTTGCAGTAGTAGCTGACCAATCTACACAAGCAACATACCATATAAAAGTTAATTAAATATCCGTTCTACTGATGTATTGCATGATGCAGTGGATTAAACAATTATCTCTACACATACGTTTAAACATTTGTTATAATACAAATAATCAAAATCGACAACAAGACAAACTAGTAAACATGGTCAATGGAAACGACTTAGTAAAACATAATTATTGGCCACATGGCCGCCAAAACCGCATCTTTTCTATATTTGTGTTACAAATTATTGCACGATTTCTGGTTTCTGCATGATTTTGAGTTGATAAATGTATGTCTTATGTTTTTCGATCAAAATGACCTTTATTTGACCTTCAAATTCAAAATGGTTACCGCCAACAGACAAAAAAAGTGTTTTTTATGCACGTGAACTATAATATCATAAACAACATTTGTTTATTGGAAATCTAAAAAGTAAACTACGTATTACGGTGGATTAGGTTGCAAGGCATTCGAAACTGTGTTTAAGTACAGTATATTCTAATATGCTTTGATGTGCTTAGTATTGAGAATAACATAATTATTTTAATAGTAAATATGCAAAATGACGTCCATCTTGGATTTTACGAAAAATTATAGGTTAGACGATGAACAATAAACGCCAGAAATGCTTGTTTCGGCCCCCAAGTCACACAAAATCAATAAATTCGGCGATTCCGAGCCACAAATTCAAAAAAGAGGTTAAATTTACATTTTGATAGCAATTTTGTTTCTTGTACATATGAAGGTAAATTTCGCGGCCATTTTGGCTTTTTTCTTTCATATTTATTTATCAGTAACGTTTAGTCCTAATCCACTATGTTACCACAAAAACATCATATTATTGATGTATTTTGTCCCTGTTTTGTAACATATATAATAATAATAATGCTGATTCCTAATCCAATGAGTTCTGATTCTAGATTGTAGCTGCTGAGCATTTTTAGTAATAGGCAAAATTCAAAATGGCCGCCATACGAAAATAGTTGAAAAGCAAAATTCCACAAACATGTTTTTTCCTCGTACCAATAGTGTATTTTAGGGCATAATGCAATATTTGACATTGACTTGAATTAACCTTTGCCTCTAGGAGCCAGCATACCTCCATTTGTAGTATCAGGCGGGTTACATAGTGCTGATCCAGCAAATCAACAAATACTGTTGCTGATCTAGATTAAATAACAGCAGGTGGAAGAGGATTTCACTTGGTCATTATATTTCATGGTCTTGCTCAGAAAATATTTTTTTTTGATGAATTGGAGTATCAGGCAGTGGGACTGATCGTTCACTAGCAACTGGCGGCATATGATAACCTATACTTCTGCACAGCAAATATGTTTTGTTTTTTAAATTTATGTTACTTCTAATATATTTGAAAGATTGGCTAGGCCCTACGAGTTATTTATCTATTAGGATTAATATAGCTAAGGCCCCTATATAAAATGCCATAGGCAGGAGCAGCGACAAATCCATTTAATTATTATGGGATTTGCTGTTTTCCTAACGTTTTTCAAACTTGTATTAGGGTCTGTATAACCTTAATTTAGTATGAGAACAGGTCCACTCGATTCGTAGAGATAGCATTCTTTGCATAAATTGTGCAGCAGCTCTGCGAATTTTGCACAATTTATTCTCAATGTGAATAAATAAAAAAAATGGCATAATTAAACCTAAATATTTGTTCACTCGTTTGTTAGAAATTACTATATCGCCCTCATAAAAAAACACAAGCCGAAAAAATAGAAATGTGCAGGTTTTCACAGATAATTTTGCTAATCAGGTCATCACTGAGCAGTACTCAGCAGTACACAGATGGGCATACACGCAGGCCCAGGGGCTAATCTAGCTTTCCACTGACGGGGGAATATTTCACTGTTACAGTAGGGGGGTCCAGGGGAGGTATGCCCTGTGGAAATTTGTGAATTTTAATGACATTCTCCTGTAATGTAAGGCATATTGGTCACTGTTTATCCCTAAGTGTGTCACCAGTTCATGAGACAACTCCTAAATAAGATTATGAATTTTTTCGAGGGGGGGTGGGGTGTTAAACAACCTTAAACCCCTCTCCCCTTGAAGCCGCCACTGACCTGGCATATCATTAAAGAACCTCCAAATCATAAAAAAATATGTAATTATGATAGGGGAACACAACTCCACTATACAGTATATATAAATAAAGTAACATGTTCACACGCTACACATAGTCTGCACGTTGCTAAAATAGTCATGCCTTGATAATTGTTAGCTTTTAAAGAAGCCACATATAGCATGGGATTCCAACACGAAGAATACTAGTAATAGATCAACTTTCTTATTTCATCTCGCACGTGGTAATACATTTGGTAATTTGAGTGAGAAAGACCATTGATGGAAAAAACTGGCCTAGATGAAGTTTTTTGAAAGCAATATTTGCTATCATTCTCAAGCTGCTATTTAAAAATTGTACTTTGGCTTGGTGTTTGTAAAACTGGTTCTATCAACTGATAATATTTATAATATTACTAATGCTCATTGCCGATGAATCTAAAATTAGTATTATATTGTGGCATTATATGTATATCTCAGTAAACGTTCCAGGAGTATAATGACTCATAACACAAATCGATCCATAGCTCGGTAAGTATTTCCAAGATGCTGGGTGTATCATGCAACACCAGGGTAGTACATGGACAAACATGCTTCTAGGGGCCAACTCTGGGTTTGTGAATCCCTGCCGAGTGACTTCACAATTTCATCATATACTCATACATTGTATATCATCAGACGAGCTACTGAACTTGATCAGCTACAGATCAATGCATAATTGCATAATATTAATACGTAAAGTACATACCGAAATTTTGAGACAATTATGAATTTTGCATGCTTTATTTAATACTCAAGGTTTACAATCTGCATTGCAATCGACATGGTCGAATAAGTCATGAAACTTTATATATGACCCTCCTCTATTGGTCAATGTTCTACGATATTGACTAGTATTAGACTTTCCAGGCCATTACATTGTTTTCATGGCTGTAATTTAACATCAGCTGTGACAACCCAGCTGGTAACTTGTTTGGGCTGAATCATGCTACCATGACGACAGCGATCACCAATGCGATTCTAGGTGAGCATTTCTCTTTACACCATCAAATACATTGACAACGAAATTATTCATGAAAGTGACATACACAATACGTTTGCTGGTCTGATATCAACATCAATATTAATATATCAATTTAGACCAACATAGGCCTATGTTATATTTTCTTTCTGAAAATGATAACGACCATTTTCAATTTTGCCAGCTCAAAATATTAAAAGTGAAAACAACATTTCTCAGTCTCAGTTTAGCAATAATTTCCGCTACATTTTTTTAGTTTACTAACTATACTTTAATACTATGTCATAAATGAAAAAACGACTGCCTCCTTGTGTGTGTGAAATATTGTTCAAATTATCTAAAATACACAAGACATACATTTATCGACCCACAGTTAACCACAGATTATTTTTCATAAGTGAAAAAAACGGTGGCCATCTTGGATTTATGGGTGGAATATAGGTCAATTTATCTAAAATACACAAGCAATCACCCAGAACCATAAATTACAAAAAATTATGGTGGCAGACCAAGATTATTTTTCAGAAATTAAAGAAGGGCGGCCATCTTGGATTTGTAGGTGAATTATATGTCAAAAATTGCTCGAAGCCAATTCATCTAGAAACCATAAATCACACATAGCAAAGTAATAAATCAATAAAAATTGAAATTTTATATTACATAGTCGAGTTATGTAAAAACCACCATACAACTTTATATATGTCTCAAAACAAGGTGAATTGCCTACTAGCTTAGACTAATTGTAATATTTTGGTTGCTGTGTACTTTATTATGTATGTAATAAAACATGTTCAGTTGTTATATAATGATGTTTTCTTGCATTTAATAACTCTCAAAACAACTGCGTCTAGCCAACGATGTGTTTTGACTGTTATATCCATGTGCAGGAGTCATATAATTCAATTACAACCCTGTATAACAGAATAATTATTTTGTTTATGATAATCGAGACATCTGCATATTCTAATCAGTAGTGGGGTCGAAGAGTTGTGGGAGCGAGTCTCAATGTGGCCGACAGATAAAACACTGTCAGTGCGGTTAACGCAAATAAAATATGCATATGACAATCACTAATAACTAACATGCATTGACTAAATGAATGCGAAATCAATTAAATACCCAAGTGACTGTGCTAAGTATGACCTATGACACATTAAGCTGTCAGTTATTATAGTAATTGGTGTATTCGTTTATGCTTTGTTGAAATAACAAATTTTGTTATTTCAATAAAGTAACACGTCGGGTGTAAGAATATCATTCTGGCTGTCACAGACATAATTTTGAAGCCTGTTACAACGATAAGCTGATTGATTAATCATAGCCAATATCTGCGTCAACACCGCACCTGGTATGTTCTGGAAATGCAGGTCATACAAAAAAAAAAGTTGCTACCGTGGATCTCCATAGCGACGAGCAGATTGTGTGCATATACGCGGGCTCATCCTTTTGTAAGTCGAGGAACGGTGGCAAAAATGTGAAAGAAAAATAATTGGAAGCAATCCCCAGCGCCTGGCCGGAAGTGTGCATCTGACAATAGATTGATATCAGGCAGATTGTATAAAGCCGTCTGGCGACTGCGTGGCGGAGTAATTATGGCCGATGCTTTGTCACCCGGCTTTATCTTACTGACTATTATGGAATGTTTGACGTTCACCACATTAGCGAATACAATTTTACTTTGCTGTATACTACGGGATATTTTCTATTAAAAAACCCGACATTCTTCTGAAAAAATAAACCGATAGGCCTTATTATAGAATGGAAGTATCCAGTTGAGGATACAGCTAGGAAGTTGATGTGGAGGTCAGGTCCCCTTTTAGTAACTTCTGATGCCCTGAATCCCTTTTATTACATGAGAACAATAAATATATTGCTTGACACAATTCCATAAACTTCTTCAAATTGTAGTCTGAAATGTGGTGATTGTATAATATGCGATTTTTTTTACTTTAATACAGATAACTGTCGTAAGTAAAAAATGACGCTCAGATTTACATAATACGAACACTTACTACAGTAGCTGATGGTGGTTTTGTATGCACTTTTATGTCCACACCTAAATTCTTCAGAAATCAACTTATTGGAGGTCATTGAACATTTTTGGATTGGTAACGCATTTGCCACTACGAAGATTTATTTTGTTAATTGCTCGCTTTTCTACATTTTCCCCAATTCCAGTATTGTAATTTTAGCCCCAGTATCTCGAAGCCGTCGTATGAATAAATAGTATATGGTCAATCAGGGTATTTGGGCACAAGTGGATGATCTTTATCATATCATCTTGCCTTTGATATAGTAGTGTAGGGTCTTATGTCAGTAAATGTGGTCCCGTGGGAATTGCATGTTAATTCTTGATACCTATGTTTAATTTGAAGAAAAATTAATACTGAACAAAATAAAATAGGGTGTCATTTTTTTCTAAAGCTCTGAAGGTCATTTCCGGGGTCTTAAAGGTCATGACCCTAAAAACACACGGGGATTTTTTAAAACGTTAGTATTTCAAGATAATATAGTCGTGTAATATGGCGAATTGAAGGAAATTGGCACGAAATGGTCAACATTCATAATTAGCAAATATTCTGAAGATTTAAAGGACATTTCCGGTCTCTTGAAGGTCATAACCCTAAACACTCATATCAGAATTGTTCACCGTGCGACCCCCCCCCCCCCACACACACACTACTCACCCACACCAACTTTTTGTTAAGCTTTGATATGTCCAAAACATGAAATGAGATGCTAGCAGTAAAAAAATAAGGACGAAATATATATTTTGAACGCTAATGTGGGGGTACCCTAGCCTAAAATTAGGGGTTAGTGTTACGCAAACGTCTGTCGTTGCAGTAGTAGCTGACCAATCTACACATGCAACATATCATATAAAACATAACTAAATATCCGTTTTACTGATGTATTGCATGGTGCAGTGGATTAAACAATTATCTCTTCACATACGTTTAAACATTTGTTATAATACAAATAATCAAAATCAACAACAAGACAAACTAGTAAACATGGTCAATGGTAACGACTTAGTAAAACATAATTATTGGCCATATATTTATTTGCCCTATGTTTTTCTAAACCCAGATGTGTATATCCTTAAAACTGAGTGGTATTTAGATTTGTACATTGCACATTACATATATATTTTTAAACAAAAGAATATTGCAGACTTTTTTTTTTAAATGTGTGTATTTATCCTGGGTTGAAATATGAAACATTGAACTTTGATCTGCAATTAATCATAATTTTTACATAATTGGTGAGTGCTGAATCGAATCTGTCGGATAAAATTACATATTTGTTGTCCTTCACCTTTAGATAAGCAAAAAAAACATGGCCGCCAAAACCACATCTTTTTTATATTTGTGTTACAAATTATTGCACGATTTCTGGTTTCTGCATGATTTTGAGTTGATAAATGTATGTCTTATGTTTTTCGATCAAGATGACCTATATTTGACCTTCAAATTCAAAATGGTTACCGCCAACAGACAAAAAAAGTGTTTTTTATGCACGTGAACTATAATATCATAAACAACATTTGTTTAATAGAAATCTAAAAAGTAGACTACGTATTACGGTGGATTAGGTTGCAAGGCATTCGAAACTGTGTTTAAGTACAGTATATTCTAATATGCTTTGATGTGCTTAGTATTGATTTTAATATTAAATATGCAAAATGACGTTCATCTTGGATTTTACGAAAAATTATAGGTCAGACGATGAACAATAAACGCCAGAAATGCTTGTTTCGGCCCCCAAGTCACACACAATCGATAAATTCAGCGATTCCGAGCCACAAATTCAAAAAGAGGTTAAATTTACATTTTGATAGCAATTTTGTTTCTTGTTCATATGAAGGTAAATTTCGCGGCCATTTTGGCTTTTTTTCTTTCAAATTTATTTGTCATTAACGTTTAGTCCTAATCCACTATGTTACCACAAAAACATCATATTATTGTCAACATGTTTAGCAGTATACTTATAGTAACAGTAAATACATAATAACGACAGATGTCTTGGATCTAAAGGTCAAATAAAGGTTATTTCTTTCCAAAGACACAAGAAAAAATTTAACAATTAAAAATCTTGCAGAAACCACAAATTGTGCGACAAACTATAGAAAATATAGGGTTTTCTTTACATTTTGGTAGCCATTTTGTGTTTGCTAATTTAAAGGTAAAGGTCTCCTAATATAGAACGTTATCTGGCAGATTCACATTCAGCACACGCAAATTATGTAAAAACAAGTGACTACAAAAGTATAGACCTACACTAAAATCCCGAGCAAAGTTGCATGTTTCAGATTTCAACCCAGGCTAACTAGACTTATTCTCATAAAAGGCTGCAATTTTCTTTCATTAAAAAAATATGTGTGGTATTTCTATATATAAATAGCACACATTTGAAAGCATAGACATATCTGGGTTCAGAGAACATAGGCCAGATATGGATATATTCAATAACTACCATTTAATATGTTGTTTTTAATGACCATGTTGACTAGTTTGTTTTGCTGTTCATTCTGATTATTTTATAACAAAAACATGTTTGAGCGTATGTGGAGAGACGACTATTCACTCTACTGCAGTGGGTGATGTATTATTAGAACAGGAATTAAATTATCTGTTATATGGTATATTGCATGTGCAGATTGGCTAATAAGAACACCAACGACATACGCTTACGCAACCCTACCCCTTAATTTCAGACAGGTTTGGGAATACCCCCATAAAAGCGGTCCAAATATAAAGTTCGTCCCTTTTTTTACTGGTAACATCTCATTTCATGTTTTGGACATATCAAAGCTTAAAAAAAGTTGGTGGGGGTGAGTAAGTTGGGGGTAGGGGGTGCATTGTGACCGATCCATGGACTAATATGTATATTTGAAAACTTTGGAATAATTGAACTTGAAATGACCTTCGAGGGGTTTCAAAACGTTATTTCATTATTTTTAATGTGATGATATTTCCTGAACAATTTCGGTCATTTTGATGTGTAACACGACTAGTAAGACATGTGTTTAAAACAATACATAAAAAAATTAATGAGATCTATGGGTCATGACCTCTAGGGGTCGAGAAATGACCTTAAGGTGACCTGAACAATGACACCCTATTTTTTGGAATTAGCATACAATTCTGAACAAGAAAAACGTAGGTGACAAGAATTAACACGAGATTCCCACGGAATTACATAAGACCATACATTATAGTATAGAGTAAAATTAAGAGATCTATGTCATGACTAAGTTGAAATGAAATATTATGTCAATAAATTGAGAGTGATAATCTTTAAGCCCTTAATACCACTCATAGGAGACCATACACCTCAAATAACTGAGAATAATGGCATTAATGTTACCAAACTAACAGTAAAGAGCTTCTAAAAGACATTAGCAGAGCACAATGGATTTTAAGGACATATTTAGGTACAAAATTTACAATATAAATTATTTCAAATTAAAGCAGTTCAATTTTAAGGTAATTCATAGAATTTTGTCATGTGGTATAAATTTGAAAAAATTGCAATTTTAAGTCCATGGTAAATGTATTGAATGTGGAAACCAACACTCTATCTTCATATACTTTATGAATTCCCTAATTCGGGTATTTTGTGGAGACTTTTAGGAATGCTTTGGTTACTCTGTATCATCATAAAAAATAATTCTCGGCGACAGTGAGGAAACATATATCAATTTTAAGATATCTCTAATTTGTTATTTACTTTATAAATATTGGTTACTAAGGAAAAATGAAAAATATTTCATAGTCAATGAGTTAGAATACATTAACCAGGTGTATAGTGCATACTAAGTTGGACAGAAATACAGGTAAATATAAACAAAATACAAAAATACATTATGCTCTTTATATTAAGCTTATAATAACAAAATGCAACATTACATTATGCTCTTTATATTAAGCTTATAATAATGTATGAACTATAGGCTGAAAAACTATATTCTAGCCCGTATTATATTAATTATGTATAATTATTTTTGAGTAACTCCTAGAATAATTAAATGATTTAGCTTATTTCTAAAGGGGATGTAAATTATATCAAGTTATTACAGCGTCTGAACCCTTTAAAGTTATTGCACTTATCTATTCCTCCATTTTCGTGATTTTTACAAATGTAATTATATCATCCGCATGGAGGAGGGATAAGTAAGATATCTGTCTGCAGCTATAAATATATATTGCAACACACATGCATGTCGTGATATACTTTTGCCGTGATATACATTTTATCGACTTTTCGTGTTTGCTGGAATTACAACTGTTATTTTAATTTTGTAATGTAGCATTTAAAATGTTTCAACATTCGCAAGTAGGCTATTTGCAAACTTGCGCAAGAAATTGCGCCGTTACGCACTTGTTCAAGTATTTGCGCGCATACGCAAGTACTTGTTCACTTGCGCACTTGCTTACTTGCGCACCTACCTATTTGCGCACTTGCGAAAAGTACTTGCCGATCACTTGCACAAGTACTTGTACACCTGCGTATTGCGAACTTGCATACTTGCGCACTTATGCAAATACTTGTGCAAGCACTTGCGCACTTGCATATGTGTGCAATTACGCACTTGCTCTATTGTCAAATACTTGCGACTTTCAAGTTTTTATGCTTGTGCAAGTACTTGCGCATCCACTTGCGCAAGTAGTTGAGCACTTATTCACTTGCGCACTCTTGCATACTTGTGAACATTCGCAAGTACTTGCACATTTGCGATTTTGCACACTTGCGTACTTGCGCATACACTCGCGCATGCACTTGGGCATTTACGTATCTGTGCCCTTACGTACTTGCGCATTTGCATACCAAGTACGTGCACACTTGCGCTCTTGCGCATGTACTTTCGCACTTACGCACTTGTACTTGCGCACATGCGTACTCGTGCACTTTGCACTTGCGTCGTTGTGTAGTTGCATACTTGCGCACTCGCGTACTTGTGCACTTGCACACTTTTGCATACTTGCGCACTAGCGCACGTCTGCCCTTGCGTATTGCACAAACACCTGGGCAAGTACTTGTGTACTAGCGCACTTTAGCAATTATTTGCGCACTTGTGTTATTGTGCACTTTTGCAAGTACTTACGCACACTTACGCACTTGCGCAAGAACTTGCACACTTACGCACTTACGCACTTGCGCACTTATAGTGTGCCCAGTGAAAACATTGACTTGACTTTCTGTTGGTTTAATGCTGTATCACTATCTGCGACGCAAGCCCAATATTAAAACAACATTGGGTCGACGTTTTCTGTTTGATAGAATTGCAACTGGTATTTCAATTATCAAGTGTAGCACTTAAAATGTTACTGCTGTTCATAGCTAACACTTAAGGGTGGTTCAATGGTGGACATTTATCTGCAAGACTGGCTCTGCATTGAAACAGCATTACGCAAAAACAATTTAATTAGCAAATCTAACATTTAGATCAATAGGCGCTCAATAGGCGGACCCAGCATGCCCAGTAAACACAAAACATTTGTATAACATTTGGACAATGTTGGTCCAGCGTCGAAGACATTGAGCCGACGTTGTACAGATGTTATACAAATGTTTTGTGTCTGCTGGGCATGACACTCTGCGGCACTTCAGCCTAAGTCTTTTGATGCAATGAATGGATATCAGCCGACATGTAATGGTTTTACCTGCTATTCAAATGACATGAGAATTAAAATCCCCCTCGCCTTCAAATGTAATTAGTACCACTATAAAAGATGAACATATCATACAAATATGTAACTAAAGTACTTGTGTGTGCGATTATGGTACAGCTAACAGATTTTAAAAATATTGAAAACTCGAGGAATGGTCAGCCTCTGAAGATGTAGGAAAAGCTAAAAAGCTGAAATGACAATCCCCCATTCAATAAAGATACCTCTCTTTGGAGTTACCTTTCTTTGGAGGTATTAAAATCCGGATTTAATCCAGTTAAACTATTCCGATCTCTTACAAAAGATATTGCAAACAACCACAATACCTCAGAATCATTGTGTCAATGTTTGCTGATGATTGCATACAAAATCAAGGAGAATTAGATCATAACAATTTTACGTCATATAGTGATCCAGAATAGCCTGTATAAATCCGGAAGAACAACGCTACATTGCTAAGAAAAGAAATAGCATGCAGCCTGACTGTCCGAGAAACAGTATGTTAAAATTGCAAGTTGATAGCCCAAATATAAATATAAAACATAAGAATATAAAAGAATAATAAGTTGGGCGTCCGAACTCACCGCACACCGTCCGAGACCACCAACGGAATTCGCCGTGGTATCCGAATTTACCGCACACCGTCCAAAATCACCGTCCGATTTCATCGCACACCGTTCAAAATCACCAGATAACTGTCCCATGTAAAAATGACGCTCAAATTTACATAATATAATACGTTTACTGGATCTTGGTCTAGCATGAGTCTGAATTTGAATATAAGCCAATGCCTCTTGTCTCTCAATAGGCCCAGTATTGAGGAATGAGGGCAGGTTGATCCAGCCGGGCTAAAACGGCTTATGAATCTGAAATAGAAACATGCGGTACTTCACAGCCTTATGCATATAAGTTCAAAATACGCAAAATAATGCCAAGGATACACGAGTATTATACATGTGCATGCATTTTATTTATTGCATGGTAAGAGTAAGACAAACATGCCTAATGTATTGTGTATGTGAAGTAGCGTCAAACCAGAATTGCATAATACAAAATTATTGATATGATATAAAGTCTACTTTTTGTAATGACGTAATTTTCGATAATTTACATAAATGATGATACATGACGTTACGCAATTACAATGTGCTTATAATTATGACGTCACAAAGTGAAGTTATATTACATAGCAGCGATTAAAGTTGATCACGTGTTATATATGTGAGCGTGAATTATAGATGTCTTACAGATTATGCACATGTTCGTTTAAATGTAGATCTTTTGACATGATCATGGTAATAAATATAACATAGCGGTGACGACCATGGTGACGTATATAATTAGAACAACATTTTAAATGGGAAGTGCAAACGAGGGATCATCAAGCATTCGAAATGTTTTTTGTAAATGTCGTGAGCACCATACATTTCAAACTGGTTGTCATGGTAGCAGTGACGGACAGACCGAGTTTGAGCATATAAAATTTTTTTTGTGATATATTGACCTTCAACATATGGCAAATCCGTCTAATAGTTCTCAACATTTCGTGTATGACAACACCTGTAACATGTTTTAAAATCTATAAAAACACTTTAAATGTTATCGTCGTGATTTATGCGAATTCGACTTTGTCGTGACCTTCAAAATGTTCCAAAATCCTAATTTTGTATATATTAGGGTCTACAAAACCTTCCTGATTCCAACACTGAATCACAAGATAGAATGTATTGATAAATGCTGTCGCTGTTGACTTTTGACCACACCACCCAACTAAAAGGGTGAAAATAGCTATTCTGTTACCATGGTTACCAATGCCATTTACATAGCTTTTGCAAGAAAGTTGACAATGACGACAAACATTTTCATACCCCCAAAAGACAGCTCTACCAGAATATATAAGTATCACGAGTATAGAAGAGATGGTCTCACTATCCAAATTTCACCTCCTTGGCCCCCTGACTATAATATAACTACTACACCGAGACCACTGCTCGATGAACGTTAATCGTAGTTTTCAGCTCTCATATCCGGTTCACAGCTAGCACTGCGGACATGAACATTGAATACATGAGCTTGAATAATCACATTAGTCATGTGATCCCTTCATCCTGTAGTATTAAGAGGTATTCGTTTACACTCAACCCCTGAATGCGATGACGTCATTTCATCCTATTTAGTCCATGGGCCCACCGTAGACCCCCCTTCCCCCCAGAGGGATTTTTGTAGACACCTATTTTCTTCTTGCTTGGTATCTCCTACAAACATTCCTGGGTGTTTGAATTTTTTTAAATTCTTGGATGAATGTGTCAGAGCAGCTCAAACCCACCTAACGTGAGTTACACCTGATCACCGCTAAACATCATACAAAAAAATAATTGTTTTCATTTAAACCATGTCATATGACATATCAAAATGACCAGAATACGACAAGGAAACCAACTGGGGTACTTGCATCAAGAAAAAATGTAGCACATAATGACGCGGTGGATATTTAAGTATGTACGCGTCAGTTTTCGACTGATGTAATATATTTGTACTTGTATTTTGCTTAACACATATCAGGAACGATTTTCTAAATGTACAACAAGTTCTCAAGATACCCTGTCAAGTATCACATTTTTTTATCAATTATAACAGCATTATTTTGTTTGATTGTTGCCCCGCTCCCACCCTCTATAAAATGTCAGCTTGCACGAGGACGATGTTTACAAACAGTTTGTATTATTTGAGACTCGAGTTGCTTAAATTGGCTTAAGAGAAACGGTTGTTACTGTGTTAAGTACTTCACATATTTATAAGGCAAAACACAACATATCTACTCAATTAGCTGCGTGTGAAAATGATGTTGCTGCTTAGTTTTATCATTTACATTATATACTCTATCAGTTTTAGCTCCATATACGTGGAAATACATAGCGCTACTTTGTATCAACCGTACCTCTTGAATGTGCATACAGTGTTAATTCTTGAAGGATAGTAGGCCGACAGGTATCAATTATTCAAAGCCAATACAAATAATTCCAGCTTTATTTCTTATTAAGATATTTATTTCATAAGCTTCTGATCAATTTGATATTTTAATATGCCCTGTATTACCCTATATTATCTCACATGCTTATTATCTTTATGCTCGCTGTTGTGACAGTTGCTTCACCACCAAAACGCCTCAAATTAATAATTTATTATTCAGTCATGTACACGGGGTAGATATGCGCTCTAAAATTGAAAATACCCACTTGTACTTGAATGTGTTTCAAATATGATATGTGGTGGTCAGTGTAAGCAATATATAAGTGTGCACAATTGAACAATAAATGGACTGTGAGGAAACATTTCTGATATCGTTGTTTTCGTAATGCAGATGGAAGCTTTTGGAAAGACTACAGGAAGCTCTAAAACTCTGGGGATCACATACTAGTTTGCAACTAATCCACTATAAAGCACAAGAATGCTGCTAATAATAACACGCGAAATAAATACTGAAATTCACTGATTGCATTTACTAGAAAAAAACGTTTATGTACCACAGCTCACAGAACGGAGGGTGACAGTGCTGAGCCAGCGTCTCCGGCACCCCCTCCCCCCCACTATGTGCACACTTGAGACGCTGGTCCAGCATTGGTTAAAAGTAGATCCGTCCATAAATATGAGAACTGTTTTGAGGAGGATTTGCAACGCCGTGATAGCCAAACGAGGACATACACTTAATGTATTAACCTCGTTCCTCTGCTTTTGTAGGCATAATATGCTATTTATATATCTGGTAAAAAAATAAATGATGTGAATATTTGTCAGTTATAAAATCTGTTTTCGTAGTATATTTTTTAAAAGAAGCGTTTTTTCGAATATAGATGAGAATCAGGGATGGGGTCAAATACGTATTTGTATTTGCGTATTTGTATTTGAATCTTCCGTATTTGTATTTGTATTTGATCATTTTAAAATGCCGTATTTGTATTTGTATTTGTATTTGTATTTGTATTTGTATTTGTATTTGTATTTGTATTTGATCCCCGTATTTGATGTATTTGATCAAATATAATTCAAATACGTTTTTTTTCATAAAGCTAAGCCAGCGAATTTAACAATAATAATGAAATTGAATATATAGATTATTTACAAAATAACATCATATAAAATTTATTTTTTCATCATCCATGTATCTGTGTATGTTGAGACACCTCTATCCCTTGATCATTAAAATGTTAATGCAGCCAATACACCTTTTGAGTTAAAAAAATCAATGCTCAATACAATTAGCGTTTATATTAAGTACAATGTTTTGCCGTCGTTGGATACATGAACCACCTTACGATTACATGCAGAAAATTGCTATACAGTTGATCGGGTAATATTCGCCAGTTTACATTTTTGTCGTTAAGTTTTAAACGTGCAAAGTTTAAAAGTAAGAAGTCAATTTATTTCTGTCTTAAATAAAAATTACTCTCTGAACAGTAAAATGTCACATGGTCAGCAGTGCTTAGCTGTCGCCATTGATCTATTTGTTACCACCATCATCAGCTCGCCCACTGTTTCCACACATTGTTACTGTTTAAGCGCTAAATTATCTAATCTTAATTTACCAATTTTATTCAATTTTAGACCAAAAATGTGGAAATCTTTATGTCCAAACATTCACTTAATTCCTAATGCAATAACTGTGATTTAACCCGCCGATAAAACACATCAAAAACGCTTATAGTCGTGCGTTGCGCTCGAAGGAATAATAGCCATCCCTAAACACACTATAATTGGTGCCGACCCTCCTAACTAACCCAGACCGTAGCACCAACGCTGACTCAATGCTGGGTCAACATCAGAAATCATGGGAATGTTGAACAAACATTAAGGTAGCGTGATGGAGCTGTATAGTGATTTGTGCAAAATTTTCACGAAAATTCAAATGCATCACTATATAATCTTACATTATGATCAATAAATACGTAAAATATTGTACTTTAATGCTACCATAAATACACGTTTTTGCTAGAATGCCTACTCGCGTTGTTTTAATTTACGTTCACGCACAGTTGTCCAGGGTCTAGTTAAATATTTAGCCTTTATTGAAGCAAAAAGATCTATAGTTGACTCATCGATTGTCTTCCTATCATTTCTGATATTTAAATTCGCAAATCTGTCCTCATGGTGAAAATTATAACCTATCGAATATTATCAGATCTACAGTGTTACGATACAAAATTATGTGTATGCATGTCATTAAACAAAGTTGATTCTAAACAGGAAATCTCCAAATAAATTGTTTTTGTATTTCAACGACTGTATTTGTACTTGTACTTGTATTTGATATTTTTTCAAGGCTTCGTATTGTATTTGTATTTGTATTTGAAAAAGTCCACGACATCGTATTTGTATTTGTATTTGATCAAGTGTATTTGACCCCATTCAAACTTTACCGTTGCGCTGAACCTCATCTTCTTCGTGAAAAAATATAATACAACTTTCTGGATTAATTCTCATTGAGAATTAATCCAGAAAGTTGTATTATATTTTTTCACGAAGAAGATGAGGTGCAGCGCAGCGGTAAAGTTTGAATTCTGTGTCATTCATGTGTCCCAATCTCTCACTCCATCGAGCGAAGAAAACGGACAAAAATAGGCTTTGTGTCAGTGCGCCGTTAGAAGCTGTGGGTGTTTGTGTTCACTCAGTTACATCCTCACTTCAAACCAAATAAATCGCCGAAGCATCATGTTGGTCCAGATATCACAGAATCAGAGATTTTTCATCCAAGTGTGTCGACCGCAGAATTAATATTGTCTGGCAGATTAAATAGCTCAGCCACTTAGTAATCATCTCAAAGTTGGTCGAACACAATGCGACGTTGACTCGACACGACACCAATGTATCAAATTCCAGAGGGCGAGGGCCCTGATCTAGTGGTTGAAGATGCCTGCTAGAAAATTCGGATATCGCGGGCTTGTCCCTTGCTCTGGTATTCATATTTCAAAGGAACAAAAGTTTTTTACCCGCTTACTCATAAATATTCAACATTTTGGGGTAACCGAGAGTTTGCGTGCTCAGCCTCAGACCGCCAGGGATCTAATATTAATTCCTGTGTCTGGAGGGCATCTCATTCATCTCACAATACTCAGCAGGTTATACTGTCCCAGTTTAGCCTATATGTACACACAAGTAACCTAAAACCTCATTCATTCATTCATTCATTCATTCATTCATTCATTCATTCATTCATTCATTCATTCATTCATTCATTCATTCATTCATTCATTCATTCATTCATTCATTCATTCATTCATTCATTCATTCATTTATTCATTAATTAATTCATTCATTCATTCATTAATTAATTCATTCATTCATTCATTCATTCATTCATTCATTCATTCATTCATTCATTCATTCATCCATTCATTCATTCATTCATTCATTCATTCATTCATTCATTCATTCATTCAAAAGATTCATTCATTCAACAGATTATTGATTTCTTTTAATATTCCGCATCCACAATTATTATGCATTTTTAGATGCTATATAATCTCGCAGTTACATCATAGCATGTATAGTGTGAAAATGAATCATCCCATAATTGATAACACTTATCCTAACGATTAAATGAGAATCTGATTCAATACATATCACGTTGTCATGGCGATGAGATCCATGGTTGATTCCCAGTTTACACGATACGTTGATCTAATGCTGGTTTATTGTTGGGCCAGCGTTGCAGACAATGGCCCAACAATAAACCTGCATTGGTTTAAGGTCTCGTATTTGAAGGGGTACGATCCAGTGTAATAATCACGTTTCGCACAGGAAAGATAAATAAGAGGCACGTTGTTGGCTTATTGATCAGGTACTCAGCATAGAAGAGATTGGGCCTATGCTGGCGCAATGTCCAGCCAGCATATCAAAGGTTGGCTTAGCATGAAGTCCACGCTTGGCCAACGTCTGGTGTTTGAAGGGCGTTTCCCGCTACCAGCCTCTCTTTCATTGTCTTCTGGTCACGTGATCATTGTTAGCGCATGAGCAACACAAAATCAACAGCATTGCCAAAGTAGTTACTCTGCGAGGGTTATTCATCAACTCCTTTGTCTCCATCAAAATATAAGCTATATCGAATACAAGTTGAGGGCGTTGGCCAAGATATATTATTGAGTTTTTTGTTGTATAACTCTCAACCCGTTTTGGAAGGATTTATGCTGTTTTTGACCATAACAATTTTAGTTTATTAGAAATATAGAGAAAATGAGTAAGAACAAATCAAGAAATAACAATATTTCAGTTGCTCACATGCTTCAGCACCTCTCGTTAAATGAGTAAGACTGACAGTAGAGAAAAATGACATTGTATTCGGTATTATATTATCACCGTATTTTAAAGTAAATATTTATATTTATTTTGCTTTTTATCGGGGAATAGATTATTTTCTAAATAGTGCTTTAAGACATTTTTTCAAATCGTCTTGAATTCTTGCTGTTCTCGACTTGATTTTAAACAGGGGGTGGACTTAATTGGCACCACCGGCCTCTAATCGCGGCGGCTTATTTCAACCACAACATTTTAAGAGTATTGTTAATTAATTTTATTAATATAATTATATTAATTCTAATAGTAATAAATCTGATATTCTTATAATTTACTGTTTTTTCACCAGACGTCATATTTGTTTAGATTGAGCCTTGTGGACCTCACGAAAACATACAGTGAAAATCTCGGGGTTAACGTTAATAATGTTATACAACATGTGATATCGTGCCGTACATCCCCCATTGGTCGTTTACGATTTATTGTAATAATTATCGTCAGCATAGTTTATGTCTCCATATTTCATATGGTGTCAACTGAGACGTACGTATTCCAAGATATTACGGTGGTGAATCTTGGTAGAGTGTGGTTTATTATAAAACGAGTAAGTCGTCAAGATTTACTAAAAGTCAATAACAAAATGCTGTTATATAAAATATGTTTTCACATATTTTCTAAAGTAACAGCCACTTAGGTTGATTGTTTTCCATAAGATAATAAGGTGCGCTAGTAAAAATAAACTAGTCTAATTCATATGAAATATTGAAGTAAAATACGTGTAAATTGAAGCACAGAATCTGTCTATTGCATGCCTTGTGCTTGTTAAACACACCAGGTTTGTGCCAACGTACTAACACAATTTAATAATACAAATATCCTATCTCGGTTGACATAATACTTAGTATCAAGGTACAAATACAAACAAATTAGGTCAGTGTTGGTCCGGTATGCCTTCATGTTCACCGGGTCATCAGTTATCATAATTATAATGTTAATATAAATGTTAATGTAAGTATGCGTTATAGAATGCAAGGGAAAAAATGTTATGGTCTATGATAATATACAAAATACCCAGCAAAAACAAGGCATTTATCCAGTGTTGGACCATTATTGAGCCAAGACGTACACGTATAATGAAATGTACAAAAGCATTGCACATAATTATTACATCTGTGAAATTAGGAGCAGAATGTTGAATGGCAAATACAAGTATCAGTAGAAGTCTTAGCTTAGGCTTATTGATGGGGCTGCGTCAGAGAAGCAGACTCAGCCCTTAGCCAAAGTTGTATGCGCGTCTCATATTTGCTTGGAAGGTCAACAAGGACAAGGGGCTGTAAATCCTTGTGTGAGGTTCCCGCCATAATCAAATAGACGAGAGATCCAATTACAGCTGCCAGGATCAAGTGAATGAGTAGCCACCCGCAGTGATCATCTCTGGTCATTAGCCAATGTCACGAATATGACGGTTGCCAGAATTATGTCAAGGAAAAAGAACGAATTTGATAGATTCGTAGATCCGAATGTACGAGGCGTGGAGCGCCGAGTATATTCGGATCTACGAATTTATCGTAGTTGAGTTCTTTCGCCGACTTAATATACACAAAATAGACACATATGTTACAAGATATTCTATAGAAAACCCCAAGTCTATGCTCAGCATTGTCAAACCATGCAACATAAGACATACAGTTTCATGATTAAACCCGTATATTTTGCCCGACCTGGTCACTATTAAAAATAAAATTAGATTCGTAGATCCGAATCTACTGTTTTAACAATAGACCGACGTCACGATGTATTTTAAATCCTAAGGAATGAATGAATAATTGAATAATGGATGAATGAATGAATGAATTAATTAATTAATAATGAATGCATGGGTGAATGAATGCAATGCCATGCATGAATGAATAAATGAATGAATGAATTATTGAATGAATGAATGAATGAATGAATGAACGAACGAACGTACAAACGAACGAACGAACGAACGAACGAACGAACGAACGAACGAACGAACGAACGAACGAACGAACGAACGAACAAACGAATGAATGAATGAATGAATGAATGAATGAATGAATGAATGAATGAATGAATGAATGAATAAATGAATGAATGAATGAATGAATGCATGCATGCAAGAATGAATGAATGAATGAATGAATGAATGAATGAATGAATGAATAAATGAATGAATGAATGAAAGAATGAATGAATGAATGAATGAATGAATGAATGAATGAATGAATGAATGAATGAATGAATGAATGAATGGATAATGGAATGAATGAATAAATTAATGACTGAATTAATAAATAAATGAATGAATGAATGAATGAATGAATGAATGAATGAATGAATGAATGACTGAATGAATGAATGGGTTATTTAAACCACTTTTGTTAGCATACATGCTAAACTACGCCAGGAGAACATCCCGAGGGTATTAAGGCAGATCAGAGGACATTGCCCTCCAGGCACAGAATGTGTAGCCTATGCCCACAACAACACTCAATATATACAAAAGGGCAAGTGGGCGGGGAAGAAATATTTCATTTTTTTGCAACCTAAATACCAGAACAGAGGACCCGTGAGCTCCAGTGTGACAAGACAGTAGCGTTAAACTACTAGAATGCAACGTCCAGCTTAGCGCCTGGTTGGACAATCTCTGTCGTCGGTAGTTGGTCGCACTAGGTCCATTCAGGAAACATGGGACGTTCAATCAGCGACGAATCAATATTTGGTCAAACATTGACCCAGTGTCGGGGAGGGGGGCTCTGCCGGCTGAGAATATGTGAAGACAGTCATCGGGCGATAAACCGTCAATAAAGACGTCCAACTGCTCAGCAGACATAAGTTGTCATTTGACCCTGTCAGAGACTTCTCTGTGGATGCAGGTGAATCTGTGGACATTATCAACGGTTGCTGTGCTTTATGGAACTGCGAACCATGAACTGTAATCTCTGCAGACTGTAGTTATTCCACGATGGAGAATAAAATCTGGCATTCACTGGGGTTGACAGAGTTTTACGTGCAAATGGGCATGTAATACAAACAACAAAAAGAAACGATGAGCATTCAGATTGATCACATGGGCTGGGATTGATAGCATTTCTGAATATGTCCAAATACTTCATTAATTGTGCTCCCGAATAGTCTCTACAGCTAGATTGAATTCGATCACCACCAACCGCTGTCCATTAAACCAAAAAGGCGAACGTTTATTTGCAAAGTCGAAGGTGCGAGTTATGATTGCATTTAAATTTGGCTATACTTGATAAATATAATTTATGTTTAAATTGAATATTGAACATTAATCATTGGAATGAGAAGGCAATAAGAGGTTAGTAGTAAAATTTTAAATAACCAAATAAATATGTGCGTGTACAAATTTAATGAAATAATAAATATTATTTTTGAGCTGCATGGAATAATACAATGACACAATTTTTATGATATTAATAAAAATGAATTGTCATTAATAATGTTTGCTATGAACTGCTCGGTGCCTCGATGGTGTGAATAGAATTAAGAAATATACTGCAAAGAGGTCATTTTGTTTTGTCAAGCAAGCTTTCCTTCCCTAAAAAGAAAAAAAAAGATTAAAGAAGAAACAAAAATACTTGAATATTTACCGCTTGAATATTTCATGGTGGTCCCGTTACATAGGGTTGTTTGCAATATGGATATCGAGGAAATGTGATGATTTACCAATGAGCTGCGCATGGAAATAACTGATTCAATTGAAATTCTATACATGTTGAAATATAGATTCAAATTGAGTTGATTCAGTATTGGCAGCTGAGCATATTGTGAGCTTCTTGTACACGGGGACCAAGCCATGGGCTACATCCCGCCCCAACACTGGGAATTAGGAAGGAAGAAGGGAACGATTACAAGAGGAACAAGGTCATATCAGAATAAGTGGCCAGATTTGCGGGATTTCGTCGATCTATGCTCCCTTTCATATCTCCAGGGATGTAGGTAAAAATGCCATTGGTAAAAATGCCATAGGTAAGATTCCCATAGGCAAAAATGCCATTGGTGAAAATGCCAGATGGTAAAAATGCCATTGGTAAATATGCCAGATGGTAAAAATGCCATTAGTAAATATGCCAGATGGTAAAAATGTCATTGGTAAATATGCCAGATGGTAAAAATGCCAGTAGTAAAAATGCCAGACAGTAATAATGCCAGTAGTAAAAATGCCAAATGGTAAAAATGACATTGGTAAAAATGCCAGATGGTAAAAATGCCATTGGTAAATATGCCAAATGGTAAAAATGCCCGGCCAAATTTTCATAGAAGTCTGTTTTCGCCGTGCGTCCTTCCGCCACTCTTGGCGAGATAATCTGTTTCTTGTATGTTCACCCTGCGATCTCTCCGAACACTTTTGAAAATAATTGTCAAGGAACAAATTCACATATACTGTCCTCCAGACACAGGATTCGAAATTCGCGCCCTGGCGGTCTGAGGCTCCCCACAATACTCGGTCACGGAGGCTCCCCACAATACTGACTTCCACACGTGGATGGGGAAGGAACATTTTTTGTTTGTTTCAAACCGCCGTGACCGGGAACCAAACCCCGAACTCTGGCGTGAAAGGCAACGGTGCTAACCACCACCCTAGGGCCCCGCCCAGGAGAGGACAGGAAGAAAACGCCCAACTGGCAACCGGAGTAAATGAAATATAATGAATGGGGTTTTAGGCCCGGTGAAACTAGTTTCAGCTTACCAGGGGTACATTATAGGTAGCGGGTACGTTGAAAATCCCTTTTTAATTCATCGCCCCCGCCACCCCATTTAGGTCTGTAGGGCCTACAAGCAAAATATTATTATTGCTGACCTTTTAAGAACCGTTAGACCTAGTACACAGTGAAACCACAATGCACAATCAAGTTAAATGTTTAACCCGGTAAACGCCAAATCATTTTATTGGAATCTCCACCCCTTTGAAATAAGTGAAAATTATTAAAATTTGACAGAATGGGTTTGAAAGATTTTGTGAAATCTTGTTGTTTGATGTCACATTTTATTTTTAACGTGTTTAAAAGCTGGCATTGAAAGTTTTTATAAATGCCTACGAAAATAGACAGTTGGCACAAATCTTCAAAACAGGCGCGGAAACAACGTTACATCTGCAATATATAAATCGATAAATAATAACGTGAATAATAAAAAACTGACATTTTTTTCGTCGGTTGCTCTAGAGATCATAATATTATGGTTATAGGAAGATTCAAGTATTTCCAGACAGCGTGCTAACAATAATTGTTTTCACTAGTGGCCATACAGATCAAGGGTTGTATGGAGATTAAAATGTTTCAAGACCTAATGCTAGTAATATTTCACGTTGTGTCATATAAGAGTTATATATACTCAGCTTTAAATATACTAAGATAATTAGTTACCCTAGAGATGAAAGGGTTACAATTATGGAGATTAAAGTGTCTCAAAAATATCCAGATGCCATGTGATAAAGTATAATAATTATTATCATAAAAAAAATATAATAATTGTTGCTAACCGGTAACTAGAGATCTTGTCCATGCAGTCTCTGTAGTCACATCTCAATGTAAATGATATCCTACCAGAGATTCATTCATCAACAACCTAATGAGGCAGGCGAGAGAAAAAAGACTCGGCAATCAAGTCACTCAGTGGTAAGTCACGTGAGTAAATCATCCACAACGGAGAGAGAGAATAAAATAGGAAGAAAAAAGATCTCAGCAGCATGTAACACGCATACATGCTCTAACCGCTGTTAATACTGCACTAGATATAAGACCAAAGTCGTAATATATTCAGCTCTAATTTTAAAACGTCCACAAATTAGTCAAGGGTGAGTAATATGTAAGTGGAAAAGAAAGACCAAGCTGGACATTATAAGATATTATCTTAAATCTCAGTCTCTTCATCATGGTTCTAACAACACGTCATCATCCAGTCATCTCAAATAGCAAACGTTGACGTGAAACAATCCGCAAACACAACACAATTTCGTATAACATGTGTACGATGTACGAAGACGTTGGGCCGACGTTGTAAAAATGATATGCACATGTTTTGTGTTTGCTGGTCTCCTTATTCGCTGAATTGCTTGGATGTCGCCTCGTCCCATATATATATATGCCATAGTCGTGAGCCGTGAGTCGACGGGGAATAATGACAAGCTGCCTCGCATTTTGGCCAGACCCCCTCTGATCGAGCTGCACCGTTTCCTGAATATATCCAATTGACATTCCCTTCGGCTTGTTATCTGTCGCAGTGAAAAGCTTGACAGGATCATTATCACACGACGTCTAAAAAAATGGAGATATTACCAGACCAGCACAATGCTGATGTATGTGTGTGCTGTCCTACACTACTGCGGCCATTCCTGTTTTTCTCTTTCATTTTATATGGTAAACACATGCATGAATTAAGAAATATATTTCCCGTGCGAAAGCCATATTGTATAAATTAAGTACGAATTATAATCCTCCCCGGAGCAACAAAGAGGAAAGTCTAAAAATCACTCTAAAATATGGTGACAAAATGATACAAATGCATGTAAATAGATGATATTCAGTAAGAAACATGTTTGTATGATATAGTCAATTGACAATGTTGCTCGAGTTAATGTTAGCACATTAATAATGAGAGAGTAAATTGTTACATCCCGCCCCAACACTGGGAATTAGGAAGGAAGAAGGGAACGATTACAAGAGGAACAAGGTCATATCAGAATAAGTGGCCAGATTTGCGGGATTTCGTCGATCTATGCTCCCTTTCATATCTCCAGGGATGTAGGTAAAAATGCCATTGGTAAAAATGCCATAGGTAAGATTCCCATAGGCAAAAATGCCATTGGTGAAAATGCCAGATGGTAAAAATGCCATTGGTAAATATGCCAGATGGTAAAAATGCCATTAGTAAATATGCCAGATGGTAAAAATGTCATTGGTAAATATGCCAGATGGTAAAAATGCCAGTAGTAAAAATGCCAGACAGTAATAATGCCAGTAGTAAAAATGCCAAATGGTAAAAATGACATTGGTAAAAATGCCAGATGGTAAAAATGCCATTGGTAAATATGCCAAATGGTAAAAATGCCCGGCCAAATTTTCATAGAAGTCTGTTTTCGCCGTGCGTCCTTCCGCCACTCTTGGCGAGATAATCTGTTTCTTGTATGTTCACCCTGCGATCTCTCCGAACACTTTTGAAAATAATTGTCAAGGAACAAATTCACATATACTGTCCTCCAGACACAGGATTCGAAATTCGCGCCCTGGCGGTCTGAGGCTCCCCACAATACTCGGTCACGGAGGCTCCCCACAATACTGACTTCCACACGTGGATGGGGAAGAAACATTTTTTGTTTGTTTCAAACCGCCGTGACGGGGAACCAAACCCCGAACTCTGGCGTGAAAGGCAACGGTGCTAACCACCGCCCTAGGGCCCCGCCCAGGAGAGGACAGGAAGAAAACGCCCAACTGGCAACCGGAGTAAATGAAATATAATGAATGGGGTTTTAGGCCCGGTGAAACTAGTTTCAGCTTACCAGGGGTACATTAAAGGTAGCGGGTACGTTGAAAATCCCTTTTTAATTCATCACCCCCGCCACCCCATTTAGGTCTGTAGGGCCTACAAGCAAAATATTATTATTGCTGACCTTTTAAGTACCGTTAGACCTAGTACACAGTGAAACCACAATGCACAATCAAGTTAAATGTTTAACCCGGTAAACGCCAAATCATTTTATTGGAATCTCCACCCCTTTGAAATAAGTGAAAATTATTAAAATTTGACAGAATGGGTTTGAAAGATTTTGTGAAATCTTGTTGTTTGATGTCACATTTTATTTTTAACGTGTTTAAAAGCTGGCATTGAAAGTTTTTATAAATGCCTACGAAAATAGACAGTTGGCACAAATCTTCAAAACAGGCGCGGAAACAACGTTACATCTGCAATATATAAATCGATAAATAATAACGTGAATAATAAAAAACTGACATTTTTTTCGTCGGTTGCTCTAGAGATCATAATATTATGGTTATAGGAAGATTCAAGTATTTCCAGACAGCGTGCTAACAATAATTGTTTTCACTAGTGGCCATACAGATCAAGGGTTGTATGGAGATTAAAATGTTTCAAGACCTAATGCTAGTAATATTTCACGTTGTGTCATATAAGAGTTATATATACTCAGCTTTAAATATACTAAGATAATTAGTTACCCTAGAGATGAAAGGGTTACAATTATGAAGATTAAAGTGTCTCAAAAATATCCAGATGCCATGTGATAAAGTATAATAATTATTATCATAAAAAAAATATAATAATTGTTGCTAACCGGTAACTAGAGATCTTGTCCATGCAGTCTCTGTAGTCACATCTCAATGTAAATGATATCCTACCAGAGATTCATTCATCAACAACCTAATGAGGCAGGCGAGAGAAAAAAGACTCGGCAATCAAGTCACTCAGTGGTAAGTCACGTGAGTAAATCATCCACAACGGAGAGAGAGAATAAAATAGGAAGAAAAAAGATCTCAGCAGCATGCAACACGCATACATGCTCTAACCGCTGTTAATACTGCACTAGATATAAGACCAAAGTCGTAATATATTCAGCTCTAATTTTAAAACGTCCACAAATTAGTCAAGGGTGAGTAATATGTAAGTGGAAAAGAAAGACCAAGCTGGACATTATAAGATATTATCTTAAATCTCAGTCTCTTCATCATGGTTCTAACAACACGTCATCATCCAGTCATCTCAAATAGCAAACGTTGACGTGAAACAATCCGCAAACACAACACAATTTCGTATAACATGTGTACGATGTACGAAGACGTTGGGCCGACGTTGTAAAAATGATATGCACATGTTTTGTGTTTGCTGGTCTCCATATTCGCTGAATTGCTTGGATGTCGCCTCGTCCCATATATATATATGCCATAGTCGTGAGCCGTGAGTCGACGGGGAATAATGACAAGCTGCCTCGCATTTTGGCCAGACCCCCTCTGATCGAGCTGCACCGTTTCCTGAATATATCCAATTGACATTCCCTTCGGCTTGTTATCTGTCGCAGTGAAAAGCTTGACAGGATCATTATCACACGACGTCTAAAAAAATGGAGATATTACCAGACCAGCACAATGCTGATGTATGTGTGTGCTGTCCTACACTACTGCGGCCATTCCTGTTTTTCTCTTTCATTTTATATGGTAAACACATGCATGAATTAAGAAATATATTTCCCGTGCGAAAGCCATATTGTATAAATTAAGTACGAATTATAATCCTCCCCGGAGCAACAAAGAGGAAAGTCTAAAAATCACTCTAAAATATGGTGACAAAATGATACAAATGCATGTAAATAGATGATATTCAGTAAGAAACATGTTTGTATGATATAGTCAATTGACAATGTTGCTCGAGTTAATGTTAGCACATTAATAATGAGAGAGTAAATTGTTACATCCCGCCCCAACACTGGGAATTAGGAAGGAAGAAGGGAACGATTACAAGAGGAACAAGGTCATATCAGAATAAGTGGCCAGATTTGCGGGATTTCGTCGATCTATGCTCCCTTTCATATCTCCAGGGATGTAGGTAAAAATGCCATTGGTAAAAATGCCATAGGTAAGATTCCCATAGGCAAAAATGCCATTGGTGAAAATGCCAGATGGTAAAAATGCCATTGGTAAATATGCCGGATGGTAAAAATGCCATTAGTAAATATGCCGGATGGTAAAAATGTCATTGGTAAATATGCCAGATGGTAAAAATGCCAGTAGTAAAAATGCCAGACAGTAATAATGCCAGTAGTAAAAATGCCAAATGGTAAAAATGACATTGGTAAAAATGCCAGATGGTAAAAATGCCATTGGTAAATATGCCAAATGGTAAAAATGCCCGGCCAAATTTTCATAGAAGTCTGTTTTCGCCGTGCGTCCTTCCGCCACTCTTGGCGAGATAATCTGTTTCTTGTATGTTCACCCTGCGATCTCTCCGAACACTTTTGAAAATAATTGTCAAGGAACAAATTCACATATACTGTCCTCCAGACACAGGATTCGAAATTCGCGCCCTGGCGGTCTGAGGCTCCCCACAATACTCGGTCACGGAGGCTCCCCACAATACTGACTTCCACACGTGGATGGGGAAGAAACATTTTTTGTTTGTTTCAAACCGCCGTGACGGGGAACCAAACCCCGAACTCTGGCGTGAAAGGCAACGGTGCTAACCACCACCCTAGGGCCCCGCCCAGGAGAGGACAGGAAGAAAACGCCCAACTGGCAACCGGAGTAAATGAAATATAATGAATGGGGTTTTAGGCCCGGTGAAACTAGTTTCAGCTTACCAGGGGTACATTAAAGGTAGCGGGTACGTTGAAAATCCCTTTTTAATTCATCGCCCCCGCCACCCCATTTAGGTCTGTAGGGCCTACAAGCAAAATATTATTATTGCTGACCTTTTAAGTACCGTTAGACCTAGTACACAGTGAAACCACAATGCACAATCAAGTTAAATGTTTAACCCGGTAAACGCCAAATCATTTTATTGGAATCTCCACCCCTTTGAAATAAGTGAAAATTATTAAAATTTGACAGAATGGGTTTGAAAGATTTTGTGAAATCTTGTTGTTTGATGTCACATTTTATTTTTACCGTGTTTAAAAGCTGGCATTGAAAGTTTTTATAAATGCCTACGAAAATAGACAGTTGGCACAAATCTTCAAAACAGGCGCGGAAACAACGTTACATCTGCAATATATAAATCGATAAATAATAACGTGAATAATAAAAAACTGACATTTTTTTCGTCGGTTGCTCTAGAGATCATAATATTATGGTTATAGGAAGATTCAAGTATTTCCAGACAGCGTGCTAACAATAATTGTTTTCACTAGTGGCCATACAGATCAAGGGTTGTATGGAGATTAAAATGTTTCAAGACCTAATGCTAGTAATATTTCACGTTGTGTCATATAAGAGTTATATATACTCAGCTTTAAATATACTAAGATAATTAGTTACCCTAGAGATGAAAGGGTTACAATTATGGAGATTAAAGTGTCTCAAAAATATCCAGATGCCATGTGATAAAGTATAATAATTATTATCATAAAAAATATATAATAATTGTTGCTAACCGGTAACTAGAGATCTTGTCCATGCAGTCTCTGTAGTCACATCTCAATGTAAATGATATCCTACCAGAGATTCATTCATCAACAACCTAATGAGGCAGGCGAGAGAAAAAAGACTCGGCAATCAAGTCACTCAGTGGTAAGTCACGTGAGTAAATCATCCACAACGGAGAGAGAGAATAAAATAGGAAGAAAAAAGATCTCAGCAGCATGTAACACGCATACATGCTCTAACCGCTGTTAATACTGCACTAGATATAAGACCAAAGTCGTAATATATTCAGCTCTAATTTTAAAACGTCCACAATTTAGTCAAGGGTGAGTAATATGTAAGTGGAAAAGAAAGACCAAGCTGGACATTATAAGATATTATCTTAAATCTCAGTCTCTTCATCATGGTTCTAACAACACGTCATCATCCAGTCATCTCAAATAGCAAACGTTGACGTGAAACAATCCGCAAACACAAAACAATTTCGTATAACATGTGTACGATGTACGAAGACGTTGGGCCGACGTTGTAAAAATGATATGCACATGTTTTGTGTTTGCTGGTCTCCATATTCGCTGAATTGCTTGGATGTCGCCTCGTCCCATATATATATATGCCATAGTCGTGAGCCGTGAGTCGACGGGGAATAATGACAAGCTGCCTCGCATTTTGGCCAGACCCCCTCTGATCGAGCTGCACCGTTTCCTGAATATATCCAATTGACATTCCCTTCGGCTTGTTATCTGTCGCAGTGAAAAGCTTGACAGGATCATTATCACACGACGTCTAAAAAAATGGAGATATTACCAGACCAGCACAATGCTGATGTATGTGTGTGCTGTCCTACACTACTGCGGTCATTCCTGTTTTTCTCTTTCATTTTATATGGTAAACACATGCGTGAATTAAGAAATATATTTCCCGTGCGAAAGCCATATTGTATAAATTAAGTACGAATTATAATCCTCCCCGGAGCAACAAAGAGGAAAGTCTAAAAATCACTCTAAAATATGGTGACAAAATGATACAAATGCATGTAAATAGATGATATTCAGTAAGAAACATGTTTGTATGATATAGTCAATTGACAATGTTGCTCGAGTTAATGTTAGCACATTAATAATGAGAGAGTAAATTGTTTCTCTAAAATAATTTGGCACGTGATTCATTATCCTTCAAACATCCCTTCAAAATAGCTAACTAGCACATTGTTGCTGATGAAATTATCAAGTGAAATATCCAAAATACCAACTAAACGTATGATGTTTAATGTGCAAAGTAAGCAGCAGCAAAGGGGATAACTGTTCATACAATACAGAGTGTGTGGATGCTGCAACCAGCTAATTTGACTAAACAGCTCTGCACCAACTTAGCACCTTGTTATTGCCTGATTCTGTTTTACGACGCATCCTTCATAAACACTCATGAATAAAATTCACACCTTCTTCAATAATGTTGCCTTTGCAAAATATAATATTTTTACTTTGGACTACACTGCCATTATACCTGACTTACCGTGAATTGATGAGTTTACGATAAAAAGACATGATTATGGAACACTCGTGGGCGAGACAGTCTTCCAGGGGGACGGTATCAGATTAGATAACACTTATCTAACCCACGCGGATCCCATCTAATCTAATTCTACTGTGCCTTTATGCGCGCTGTTTTTTTTTATTTTATTCCCACATCATGGAGAAACGCCAACCGTAGAGAGGACAGAACATATCGGCCATGGTTGACTCCTCAGCATCTTCCACCACAAGTTATCTCACTCACGAGCAGTGCGATACCTTTCTTTATCGAGCGTAGGGTCCAACTATTTTAAATAGCCAGATACCTTGAATGTCGCGCGTCGCAAGACCGGCCAAGCAGAAAGCCCTTGACCAGGCGTTGACAGCTGGCTGAGAGCATAGCTTGCTTGTTTACGTTGGTATGATAGATCAGATAGATAGATAAGCTCGGAATCTCACGCTAATGTCATTGTGTTCCCAGCTCCCTAAATGGCGGCCACTATATGATCACTGGCCGCCATGATGGAATTCGGTACACGTCACTGTCCAAGTGAGAGATTCCCAACTCGTTTATATAATACATCTAGCAACGGGAACATGTGACGTGTATGAGAGATAAACACGATGTCAATTCTTGACGACCTTTTAGGACATATTTATAAATCTGAAACATCCAATGAGGTTTGAATCTCAGACACACCCCCAAGATTACCACGTAGACAGAATAACTGATTGTAGTACTCGATACGGCCAGGCTCCTGCTGTATGCACTCGCGTGAGACACACCGACCCGCTTTATTCTACATTTGCTGCGTAAATGCTAAACTTGATGCTCCGAGGAGTAGTCGAGTACTTTCAATTTGTAATATTTTCGAGTACGCTGAAATCAATTAAATTATCGTAGTTTTAGGATAGGCATATGATGTAGGTCTGCATTACCAACTCCAACATGAACTTTATTTACTGCCTAATAAAGCGGACATAAATGTAACACGGATGACATTAGAAAACTTCACAAGATACTGTGATTTTTTCTTCTGAATGTGTACCTAAAAATGTAGACTATATCAAGCATTAAGAAAATAATACTTTTAATCGGAGGGAAAAATCGTAGACATATCTGACATGTGGTTCTAAAAAAAATGAAAAAAATTGTTTAGACGAGAAAAGGCGGGACAATTATAACACATTCAACACATCCCAGCAGACACAACATTTGTACAATGTCGGTCCAACGTTTTCGACGTTAGTCCAACATTATAAATGTTATACAAATGCCTTGAGCATACTGGGATGTAATCAATGTAATGGAAAGATTATCCTTGACGTTGTGTGGTGAATAATGATGTCTGTAATGCTATACAATGGTTGCCCCGTGACTGCCATTCAGGTCCATCCTGGGGGAACGATCCACGGAACTCACGACAAAATATTTGGTTAATTAAATCACAATTATAGCCCATAATATTCGTACACACACAGCTGATGATACATTGTGATTTTCACTCCAGATTAACAAGAAACATCGGTTCAAGGTTAATTTAATGACGGGCCAATTTTGTAGATATTGAATCAACGTCGGGTCAAAATATATTTAGAGATAGATCATTTACTGCTCTAGAGCTCTGACTAAATAATCTTTCGATCATGTTTAGGCCTATGTACAGCTACCTACCCAGCAAACTGGAAGCGTTTTCGCAAAGTCGATTCAATGTTGGGCCAGCGATGGGCAACAATTATTTTTATTTTTCTCATCTCAAGAGAAGCCTCGATTGCACTTTTGTACTGCTTCAATTGTTAATAAAATATGTTTACACTAACCAATACCTGACCCAGCATTAAACCAACATTGGGTCAGAGTATCGTGTTTGCTGGCTAGGTCACACCCAAAATAATAAGCAGATAATGGTAGAATGGGCATTCCACACCCGATTGGCCTAATTCTAAAACTCGTAATCTTTTTAGCTCGTCTTGTGGCCAGGGTGGGGGGAGGGGGGTCACGGGGGTCATGCCCCCTGCTTTTGAAAACCTACATTGCCTAAACATCGATAAAAATTGCTGAAATATCTCTATTTGACACTCGAAATTTAGAGTTTCAAATACCGATATACTGGCTGAGAAGTCTAAAAAATATTCTTTTTATACGGACCCTCTTTTTAACTTTTGGATCTGCCCCTGTGTGTGCGTCGACGGTGGGGCCAACATTAAAACGACAACGGCTGGTGTTTACATGCACCGCATCGCACCTGAGGTGATATGTATCTTCTGCCTAATTGCCTACTGGGAGACGAAAGGCAGCTGATTATTTGTTAAGTATTCTTTAAAAAGAATATACTTATCTCGGGTAATTTGCACACTTATTGAAAGTGTACAAAATTCATCGTTGAGTATGTCAAGTTACTCGAATATTGTGGGCTCTATAATTTTCATTATAAAATAGGCCCCCTATCAATTTTATTGGTGAATCAGCTTTGAAATATATTTTGTAATTCTGTGAGCACTCATATTTTTCTGCCCATATTCTGGATAATAATTGCATATTCTGAAGGGAAATCATTAATATTTGATTGATGAATTCCGATGCGGCACATCGTGTGACAAGATTAACACTTTAACTGCCAAATTATGTAATTGAAATTTTATCCTACTTGAATCTGTGTCTCACTGACAAAATTGGGGTAGATGATTTCATATCTGGTTGTTTTATGCCACGTTTTATCTGTAGAATAAAAAAATGGTATTTAATGTTCTAAAACATTAAAAAGCGATTATAATCTAGACTGGTGGTTAAAGGGTTAAGTCGATGTCGATTGGTAATGTGACACTGAAGCCATGGCAACAGCACGCAGCCCGGAAGACATATTTGCGTGGAGTATGCAAGTATAGATCAAGGGATGATGTGTTCAAATAAAAACATTCCGATGCCACACCCGGAAACAAGAGACGCTGCCAAAATAATGGATCAATGCTGGCCCTATATTAGTCTTCACAACGCTGATGTAGAAGCCATGGAGACCAAAATGAAAGGTTTTTTTTATTTGAAATCACCATAAAAATCTTAGTTAGCTCTTTGCGATTCATTTTAAGACCTATAGGTTATGGGTCTACGGCCATTTGAGATATTTCAATTATTTCAGTGCGGGGACTGTCTTCATACGTCAGAATCGGACGTATAAAGACGGTCCCAGCGCGATACACTGTGACAACTGATCTCCCATTGTGGCACATCCCAGTAAATAGGACACGTTTACCGATGCTGGTTTAATGTCTGGCAAGCATCGTAGACGGTGACCAGCATCAGGCCAGCATTGGCTCAACGTTTCGTGTTTGCTGGGCTGTATTCAGCTGATGTCACTATTTCTCGCTGCCCGCATCAGGCATGAAAATATTCATGTTTGCCAGGAAAAATAACCAGTTAATTTAAATTTGGTGAAAAACAAAGATTAGTAAATATTTAAATTGTAAATAATTAGAACCTACCAATATTACACTAAATGAAATGGACACGTCAAAAACATGTTCTGTTATCAAAATTCGTCATAGGGTGGAACTATAATGTATGCATACATGGTGAACACTGCAGGATCATCCATTTTGCTTCGGCTTGTATGTCCGAAACGAACGCCGTGAATTAATAGCAGCACAGTTGCCGCCAATCTAGAAATAGTTTCGGCCAATAAAAAGCAAGGACGTGTTGGACTGCTCGTTCACGTTTCATAAAACGGATTGTTGCTCCAGAACAACAACGACAAGAGAAAACAAAACGTTACACTGGATGTTGCTTCTCTGAAAGAAGTGAAAGAGTCAGGCATTGGAAGATAAATATAAAGCCTAACTATAAATCACTTTCGAAACCCGTCATGTGTGCCAGAATTTTTCCGTTGTTCATCAGTCCAAAGCTTGGACGGTGTCAATGTATCGTCTGGACTATATCTAGTTGCGCAACTGGGGCCAAATTGCACAAAGCTCACACAGCCGGGGTAAAATATCTCCTGATAATTGTATTGGAAAAAAGTTCGCACAATTTTCTGGCTCTCACCACCAGACGATCCGAGACGTCCCTCCCCACTACGCGTGCGCTGACTGTGGGTAGCACTGCGCAGACTCGACAACGACATTATGGAATCCGTCTGTTCCTGAATTTTATTTTCTATTCTATCTGTGGGCTGTTGCAGCTCAATTAACCTATTACGGATTTCATATTTTGATCAACTCAAGTGAATAGTAAATATATTGATCAAAATGTTATTAGGTGAATTTCAATTCAAAATTATGGTGGAATGAGATAATGTGAAAGCAACAGTAATAATGTGATTTATGCTAGATGGATACTGAATTCATGAATTGTTTTCCAATTATTCGCAGTGAAATCGGCCATGGACTGATCAATAATCCGGGTATCGTCCCTCATTTTGTGCCGAACCTGCCACTGAAATCTGAATGCATGGATGCCTTCATATCCCAGTAAATACGAGACAGTCACACAAGGTTGGTTTATTGTTGCTCCACCGTCTGCAGCGCTGGCCCAACATTGAAACAATACTGTATAAGTGTTTCGTGTTTGTTGGAAACTCCGCCATCGCCCATACACCTAGCACCCAGTTGACTTAGTTTGTTTGCAAGCTAGTCATTATCGATCGTAGAACAATTGCATGATGAAGTCCGCCATAGCAAAAGGTGGGAAGAGGAAGCTGGATTTGACATCAGCGTAGGTACAGTTATCAGGGCATAGGCGCCATGGAGATGAGATGAACATTAACGTGATCAGATCAAGAAGTGGGGAACAAATAAATAAATCTACACTGGTTGTAAGCAATCGGACCGATACTTTTATATATTAACGTCACGAATTGGAATGCAAAAAACCTTGTGTCAGTGATAGATACACACCAGACGTTGGACACAAGTTTCCACATAATCTTTAGTTAAGCTATTATGTGAAACACAGAGACGTCACCAGTAGTTATTTTGAATGGCAAGTCGGCGAAAATAATGTGATATAAGCCCCCCCCCCCCCTTCCCCATACTTCATTGTATTAGATTACTAGGTGAAAACATTGCAGGTCAAGGTTATTGAGTTTCACAGAATACAATTTATCCTGTGTTATACCGTCCAGCATTCCATCTGATAAAAAGTGTCAGCGAACAATAACTTTAAGTTGGCAGGAAGCCACAGTCGTTGGTCCAACGATAATAATTAGGCCAGGGTCGTGGCGGCCCACAGAACACACGATGTTGTTGGTCAGTGTCAACGTTGTCGGTAAGCCGGGATTGCTGATCAATCCGACAAACCTGTCCAATACAGATAACAGCTCATATTAGGACTGGCCTTTTTTGGTAATGGAATGATGTTCATTGGACCAGTCTGTGCTATCGCAATTCATGGCTATATGCATCTTGAACCCACTGGGTACACAGGGCTGTTGCGACCTTGAATCAACGTCAATGACGTTGATGCAACGTCGCAACAACGTCGTGTACCCAGTGGGAACTGCGTACTGCTCTAGAATATAGCTTGGACAATATGGGATTGACATGGATACAACTTATTTGTAGAAGGTAATACTTTTGCTTACGTTTCGTACGGCAAAATCGCGATGGAGACTACATTTATTGTATAATCTGACCAATAATAAGGTGAAGGAAGGGAAACGTCATAATAAACCCCTATAGGGCAGTATTCAAGTCGCTGATTGGTTCAGTAGATAAAATCAGTAAAATGTTATTAAATTTAAAATTTGGAGATGCTTCTATGGGTCATAGCTAATAAGTTAATTATATATTCTGTGAAACGCAGTGACGTCACTCGGTGAAAAGAAGGTTATATAATATCTCCTCCCCCATACTTCATTGTATTAGCCAGGTCGGTGAAAACATAGGAGGTCAAGGCCATTGAGTTTCACAGAATAACCCCAGGATCATCTCCCAAATCTCACGAAGTCGTATCAGTGCAAAATGATTGACTAAATTGTCTATGTTTTATAGTCATGAAGATTAAAACATAAAACATAAATTTACAGTATTTAAAAAGTCGAAACGTTTGCTCAAACGACACTATCTAAGTTAGTCTTTGAATCTTTTATAATGTAAACAGGCTTATATTTTGTCACATTAAAAATCAATTTAGATAATATTTACTCACTATCAACTGCTTTGTCTTTTTTTTTTTAAATCTAAACACATGTGACGTCGCTTTTTAAAAAAATAATAAAAGAAAATATTGGGATTTTATCGCAATAATTAGTTTGCAGGCCCTGGCACTATATTTCGTATATTTTGTTGGCGCAGTCCACAATGATCCAGATAAATGTTTGATTGTCCTTGAATAGTATGGGTTCAACATTTAAGTTATGAAAGCATGTGGTTTGTTGTGAAATTAACGGTCATGTTGCCCAACAGGACACACGACGTCAACTTCTTAGCAACATATACACGACGTTGTTGCGACGTTGCATCAACTTCAATGACGTTGATTCAACGTCGCAACAACGTAATGTGCCCAGTGGATTTTCACAGTATTCTTGTGTTGTAACTCAAACGACTCACATGATTTAACAAATAAAACAACACTCTTAACACAAACGTGTTGTAAATGAAAGCACTGCTGTTTATTGCATTTCGTGAGCTTGGTCAACACATCAGTATCACACTAACAGCGAAAAGAATATAACAGTTTGAGTATCTGATCTCATATGACATAGTATTTAGTATCCCTGTAAAAACACAAAACATCAGGCCAACATCACACATATTTACCCATGTTTGTCAGAAATTGTACGAGTTAACGAGTATTTGTATCTATATGCTTAGGCCTGCACTGGAACATTAAGAGGCGAATACATATAGCGCGGCTCGATCAAAGTGTACGCAGATATAAGCCTAACATATTCTAGCGCAAGACAAAACTTTGTAAGTATCACTTTCACGCTGCTCGCTATTTCGGTCAGATTACTGTTACATTATCAAATTGTTATAAGTATATTTGAACGCATACTGTATCCTATATCGAAATAACTTATTCTTTGTGAACGATAACGTTTTATATCTAAATGTTCCAAACATTATTATGTATAGCTATTTTCATACTGAGTGTTTTAAAATGACTATATCTATCAGCCCGTATACATGGAGCATATTGTGCATCTCATATGCTGATTGCACGTATATTGCGTATGCATGTATAAATTAGGTTGCTGTAATGAAAGTCAAATGAATGACAAATGAATGAGCTCAGTTTTTCTGACTTTCTATCGCGTGACAATGGAATGTTTCAGGTAATAAGAACACATCAGCGTGTTTTCAAATTATTTCGGATTCGATGTTGTAAAGAAACATTCGTATATATGACAACCAATTATGAAGCATTTACAGTGTTTATAATATCCATCAAACTATATGAAACAAAATGATGATAAGTGAATACACGGATTACACACAATTAAAAAAAACTAGTATGATGTGAATTTTTACGATTTCGCTTCGCGATTTGAAATCCAATATATATGTATATCAGTTCGTGTTTATCAGTTCATCAAAGCAAAACGACACATGTTATCTCAAATGAGGTGAAATGCTATTACAAATTTTATGAACAATTTAAAAAATTAAGGATTAATCACGTCATATTTTAGTTGCATATAAAATATTTTAACAGGTCGACATTAAATTTTGTCTACAAGTAAAATTCTACAGCAATGCCAAATCATTATGTGAATGACAATTTTATTATTTGAATTTAAACTTTTCATTGGTTCGTGTCTCAGTTTATCACCATCATCTATATCAATCATATGATTTTGTAACATATAATATACAGCTTAACACGTACAATGAATACAATGTTTGAAAATGTTGAGGCTTCTTTCAGCAGTCATATGATGCCTCATGCAATAATAGATGTACACTTTGAAACCTGGCTTGTCATAATATGTCCTTTTGGATATGAAAGAGTGTATTTGCCACTTTGTTAAGTGGCAGATACACCGTTTCATATCCAAGGAGACGAAAACACAACTGGTGTCTGTCCATTTGATACATTCCACTCATGTGCAAGATAAATTTCATTAAATTTATCTTACATTTTTTCAACCAGTTTGACTAATAAACGTTAATATAAAAAATGGAAAGCAAACGATGAAGTATAAAATAAATTTAAAAATATCAGCATTCTAGGTGAGCTGCTCGCGGAATGTGTTAAGTAAACAAATTAACCTATCGTTTGTCAATTTATGATAATAGTCACAGAAATGGGCATCTCGACCAATCCGGAGCCTACGATATAATCGTAACGTGTAAGAGAATACATGCCCAGTGAGTTAGTTTGATGCTCGTCTTGGGAAATTTCACAAGAAAAGCCCAAATTAACACATTACACGACACAACTATCATTATCAAAATATACTGAATGTAATTTTAACCCTTTCAGTGTGGGGTCAGACTTTAGACGCCAGAATCTGACGTACCTAGACGTCATATTCTGACGTCTACAGTCGACCCCCACACTGAAATAATTTAAAAAAATGTATAAATTTATAATGTCCGTACACCCATTAAAATCATGAGGGAGTCATATAAATATTGCCGAAGTCATTATTTGCAAATAAGAGTATTGTCTCTGATATAAAAACATGCGGTATTTCACACCCTCATGTATATTATAGTCAGTTGGCCAGGAATAAGAAAAGAGCTTATTTAAGGTTTTCGTGTCGACTTTTCTGTGCATACCTAAAACCTTGCTAGATGTATTCTCAGACCTCTTATAATAAAACCCCGATCGGTTGTCGGCTTTCATGTGTGTGCCCTAGAGTTACAGAGTATTTTCAAAATGGCCGCCAAATGCGCCCTTTAATTGTCAATTTTACCAGTCAATCAACATTATTATGAACAGAAAACACTCTATTAAAAATCAAAAAAATATAGATGTAATATAGCTTTATTCTAATATACTTTAGGACAGTACTATTTGATCTAGAGCTACAGATTATTTTCAAAATGGCCGCCAAATTCACCCTTACATTGTCAATTTTACAAGTTAATCAACATTAATTTACACAAAAAAAAACTAATTAAAAATAAAAAATAATGTAGAGGTTATATAGCTTTTTTGTAATATACTTGAAGACAATATTTTTATCAAGGATAAAAAGAGGAGTAGTAAAAGAACATTTTAATTTGTATTAAAGCATACCATTCAAATTCTTTAATTTGAAAATATGACAAATATGCGTATAATCCAGCGCCTTTTTGTCCCTAAGTTTTGGAGAATAAACATCTTTTTTTTATACATCGTCTTCGAAATCACCTATTGAGCCAAAAAAACAGTTAAAATGATTAGAACACTCTAATAATCCATACCTGAACATGGTTTTTAAAGGAAGAAATGCTTTACTTTTGGAGAAAATTTCAAAAAAAAAATGTTTTAACCATTATTTTGTCCAAGTTCGTAACAATGTGAATCCTCGGTAGCCACACAAGAATAATTTTTTTATTTGACCTCGACCTTGAAATGACCCTTAAATGACCTTGGTGTCATCTTATATCTATGCCACATTAAAGCCATGGGGGTTATATATGTCAACATATAATGCCATATCGTCATATTAAAGTGACATTATGATATTTACATGAAATCTTATCCTGATATTACAATACCATATGTCCACACTATAGCAGGCCTGATATAGAACATTATAATATGCAATATATCCCTCAATTATATTACTAATATCTCACATTATATAATAACATATGCGGATATTTAAGTGTCACGCATATCCATAATACAGCAATATCATGCCACTATAATGGCTTTGATCTAAGATACTAAAATGTCAGATCTGTGATTAAATTTTACTCACTTTGGAACTTTGATCACGCCACTCTGCGACACAGTTAAAGTGGCCTTTTAATATAGGTGGCTGCAAATAGGAGGTTCATTTATATACAAAATGTCATTTTTGAAAATGACCAAGTGGCCTCGCATAGTAGGATGGCTGCTCCTAAGAGTGGATGATCACAGCAGATTCTATTCACTACTGTATTGCCAATTATATTGCTATATTCACACTATATAAAGCCATATTCTGACATTATATGCTGATGTTGAATACAATATCTCCACATATAATTTTATTACCATAACTCACACGATAACTGTCATATACAGTTAAACAAAATGTCATATATCGACTATTTAATGTCATATATATACATTATAATAGCATGTTGTAAGGAATTAGTATCATATTTTATTACTATAACTCCATATTCTGAAAATATAGCATCCTATTGTGACAGTATGCTGATAACATTTAATACCATATACAATGCTGTGGATGTAATATTTTTACACTACAGCTACTAGTGCTATATTATAGTATTATTCTCTTATTAAAGTAACTCGTCCTGACACTGTAGTGCTCCATCCCATCGTTGTATGGCATATTGTGGAATATCCCTCCATTTCAGTGTCATGCGGGTGTATAAAAACATAGATTTCATTATACTTTTAAATGTCAGCATACCGACATTTGATTGCCATATATTGTCATTATAATTCCATATTATGGTAGGCCCTACTATGATTATCATAAATCGACACTGTCATGCCATAACATGACATTTTAAGGTTTGTGACAAGATTATACTATCATATAGTGACATTATAATGTAATGTGCCTACATTGTGATGCCATATTTTAACATTAAATTGTAACTGTATGGTTCTATAATATCGTTTCTGTACACCATAGTACTGTACCATATATGCATGTAGATCTAATGACATAATGTATCATCTTGATACATTCATAACATATCGTGGCACAGATCTGTTAACTTTACTCTTATACTATTTATTATGCAGGATGAAGCAGACATCTCACAGCAAATATGTTTATATCTTCATCAGATAACATTGTTGATATGAGTAATGTCACCAACCATACTATTTATTCAAGCGTTGAAAATGGCAGGTTTAAATTAAAAGAAGCGGAGTAATTTGTGATCAAACTGTACTATCTCTTTATCTTCAACTGCTGTAGAAGTCAATTCACTGCCATGATAAAAAGCAACAGATCTTCAAAAAAACACCGACAAAAGACGACTTATCCGAAACAGTTTATTAGGGTCTGTGCTGTGGCCATATTGCTCTCCTTGGTATATCATCTCCAGAAGAATCAGCCTAATCGAATTATGCAACCCATCAGTAGCTGATCCAGAGGGAGCGGCGCCCTCCCTTCAGTATCCCCCCAAAAAACCCCAAAACCTACTAATTTGGGCTTTTATATGCTCCAGAAAGCACCATTTTAAGCCTTAGATTTTGACATTTTTCTGGAGGAGCATGACCCCAGACCCCTGTAAAGCACATAAGAGGATGAATGTACCAGCTGTGATGTGTATTAGAAATTATAGTAAACAAATTGGCTTCAATTGCTGAATCCACCACTGCCCATCTCAAAAGGATGTCAGCTAATGCCTACTTTATGCCCAGAGCTATGTCTACTTGTGTACTGCAAGCAAATGTATTAATTCGCGGTGTAGTTGTGCTAGACGTCAGATGGGTTCTTACTAATTGCTAATTGGATAATATGGTTCATTCAAACATGGAAGCTCGATGTTTTACTGAATTGCCAACATTCTAATATGTTATTTATGTGTATGTTACATGTCAAGAGCACAGTATCGTGTTTTATACTTGAAGTGACAAACTATGAGCCACTAGGTTATCATATTTTATTGGTTTGTTAAGCACAATTGGCTTTGAAAATGTATTTGTTATTAAAGCTGATGCCACAGTATCTATATTTATGATAATTATGTATACTTATCTGGTCTCCCTATCTTTATTTATATGCATCTATTTCACATGTATTCGCATACATATGCATTCACCCAGATGTCATGTGTTATATACTATCGAGTTTAATATTATTTTGTTGTACACACAGTATATGGTATATCACAACAAAGTAGTATCCTGCATGTTTCATATAACTATCACCCTAAAATACTGGTTCTAAAAACAGGCTGATCCTTGATCAATTGCTAAGATTTTACTTACGTAGAGAAAGCACTTGGTTTAACCGTTTACTGTTTACTAATTTTTCGTTGTGATCCAATAACTTAACAAATGTAATTTATTTCATTATAAGCTAGTTTTAAATGAAATTGTGCATATATCTGGTCTATTTTGTGTCATTTTTGAAGCGTTTTGTTCAATTGTAATAAATTAATTTATTCCCACGGAATTTTTTTTTTTGCGGTTTCGTAATAAATCTTATTTTGCCCTTCAAAAACTCATGCACACACCTGCAAGCCGACAACCGGGTCCTAGATATGCCCAGAGGTCCCCTTGCGTACTAGAAAAGGTTTTAGGTATGCACGCTCAAGTGGTGACAAAACCCTCCTTGGCGGCCTCTGGCCAACTGACTATAATAATTGTGTTCAAATCAAGCGGAAAGAGATAACTGAGACATTTATGATGATTTCAAGTTGAGAAACCCTTTCGTCTCTTGGTTTATATAAAAATATTTTTGGCGCTTTAAGGTTTAACAAAACACTGACATTCACCAAGTATATCGACTTGACTAGTAGAGCTTAAAAGTTCATTTGCGCTCTGCTGCTGACCTCTTGTGCCCTGCTTCTGCGGCGACGGTGGAATGGTGGATGCTCGAGGGAGAAGCTGTTGGAAAGACAGTTTTTTCTGAAATGAATAATATTCTACAAAGTGAGATCAAAACATGGATCCGTATTCTCGTACAAGTTACAATATATCGTAGGCTTCTGATTGGTCGAGATGGCCATCTCGACGAATCAGAAGCCTATGATATATCGTAATAGGCCTATATATGGCATATATTGTTAACACTCGGCTATATTTTTCCATCCGTTTTGTGCGCTTTTATCACACTGTACGTACAATGCTGTGACACATAGGCGAATCAATATTCTACTTTATTGTATGGTCTATTATTACTGCCTATAAATTGTCTGGAATAACTAGCGTATTGCACTAAGCACCGTTGATTATGAATGTGTAATAGACATATCACAAAACATATAATTAGCAAAAACAATCAAACGTACTTCGTTGAAAAAATCCCATAGGTATTTGATCATGCGCATGTATCGTTGTTAGCTCTTCGCATGTACACGGATGTCAAGCTGCCAGTGACTCGATAAATTAATAGATTTCTTACAGCTAGTATTTGTGGAATCGCATGTTCATTCGTTGCATTTGATATTGAATTATGCCCAAAAAATAACCCGTTTATGGATGTGTCAGAATGTCAACACATTTTTCAGTAAATACAATGCTTTAACATTATAACTAACGAATAGCATGAATAGTAGTATACTTCTTTCATTATACTATGAAAATGCTATGCATTCAATCACTATTTTATGTGATCGTATTATTGCCCATTATCAATAAAGAAATAGAACTATGTCGAATGAAATTATCAGTTGTTGAAATATTTCTATTAATATGAATCATTGGGTAAGCATACACAATTAAATACCAGGAGGTCTTTGTTTTCGTAATTTCAATTTTACAGAGCAAGATGTAGTAGGATATATCTGCGTGCGGCGAGATCACAGTATGACACATTTGTTACGTCTGAGCGCTTCCTGTACTCTGGCGGAGGCGGCTTTATGAGGACAGTGGTCCAAGTTATCCACCACCTTCATCAGCTCTTTGAACACCATTACCACGTGCCAGTTGAACTTAGCAGAGCACTCCACGTAGCCACACTTCCACTGTTTGCGTACTATGTTAGCCACCTCACGCTTGTTGTGTCCCATGGCATTGCCCAGTAGACCTCCACCACCTGAACTTTCACCCATGGAGAGGGTCAGATGTTGGAAATGGGGCAGGTGGTGATGAGGTCCTGGCTGAGGAGGTGGCTGAAGGTCTTGCTTGTTAGCCACCACGAAGATGGGCACATCTACACCACCTCTGCTCTCTGTGATCTGCTCACGGAGAGAACGCACGTGTTGGAAACTCTCCTCGCTGGTGATATCAAACACCAAGAGGTAAGCCGTGGCAGAGCGAAGACCATATCCGCGGAACTCACTCCACTCACACAGGGACGTGGTGGGAAAATATGGTATCACAGGACAGTCTACAATCTTCACCTCGTAAAGGTTATGGTTGATGATGACAGAAGGAAAGTAACAGTGTCGACGACTCGTTGTGCGGTGACGTTCTGGAAAGTTGTTGCATACAAACTGCTCCACTAGTGAGGTTTTTCCAACCCCGCTCGCTCCAAGTACTACAATCTTGACCCTCTGCATGGCTCCACCCTCTTTTGTCCCATCACCCGAGAGGCCGCCACCTGCCATCTTACTATATGGTAGACTAGACGCCTCTGACATTGAGAACTTTTACACTTTTTATTCCCAATTCAATAACACTCAGCAGAAGATACCTCCTTAAATTAAGCATTTAGATTGCTACTAAATGTGCAGAGCTTATGCCACTTTGGGTCCACCGTCATCCTTTTAGATCTAGATACTTTTCCATTATGTCATAGAGACTCTTTTGTTTTGACGGCAATAGAACACATCAGTGTTTTCTCACTCAAAGGAATAAGGCATGTATGTTTGTATCTGATTGAGCAAAATATGACTGTACGTCCTGGTCAGCCGACATAGATTGATACGTGAAAAAATAGATCGTCCATTATGAAGATGAGTAGACAGTCAAATTACATTTCCAACTATATGAAGTCTAATAATCCAATTTGCCCGATAACATCAAATCTTCAGGTGATGAAATAATCCAGTGGTGCCAATATTTTATCTAAATTGCATTGCTCTCAAACCGTTGCCATGGTTACAGCGTCGCCAGTGATCCAATGTGTATTCCAGAAAATGCATTGTATCTCGTAAAACTGAAAAGACAAGGAAGACACATTAATACGACGCCTCAGAAACAAATGGCATTCTATCGACATTTATTCAACATCTTTGATTGGCTTTGTACCTTCACGCGACTATGGTATCTTTCGAAATGATACGTATGTACATGTACGACCATTTTAAAACACATAGAAACGGCCAACCAGCTTATGCGCAGTCACTTTAGTTTTTTTTATTAAACGTATATGAACCGTGTGATTAATGAAGCGTTAGATATCATCAGTGTCTGAATCATAATGACAATTAGTATAAAATCTATACAAAAACATGAAATAACCATTCAAACATCGAAGTATTTATTTGTAGTTTGTGAAGTCGAGACACAACCTAAGGCATCTCTGGTGCTATATCGGACTAACTAATTCATGGGATTCGGACCAAGCAGTGCTGATCAGTTCAACTCATTTTGTGCTATTTTATCTATCTATATTAATTCCTTTTGAGCTGTGTTGTGAATAAATTCAGACTTCAGCGGCAGCCAAGTTATGTATGTCTGTACTGTAGGGACGTTTCAGATTGTATTTTTTACAATATTATTGATTCAGTATTTGCATGAATGCTGAATCATTTAATTGGCTACTTTTATTTATGCGAAAAATACTCATCACACCCTTTGCACCCATCAATAAAAAAGTTACAAAACGGATCAGCCTAATTGAATAAAATCCCTAAATCGATAAACCGAGTAAAAATGTATTTGTATTTTTTACAATATTATTGATTCAGTATTTACATGAATGCTGAATCATTTAATTGGCTACTTTCATTTATGCGAAAAATACTCATCACACCCTTTGCACCCATCAATAAAAAAGTTACAAAACGGATCAGCCTAATTGAATAAAATCCCTAAATCGATAAACCGAGTAAAAATACGTGTGAATATCCGCCTCTGGCAATACTGCTCTGCAATTTCAAATGGCAGTATCTGCTTACCTGTAAGGTGAGCAGATACTGACTTTTTGCTTTGCACGGTAGACTACATCTCAAGCTTTGTATACCTTTGAAAGATGAATAAACCTGCAGCAGACGAGCAAAAGTACCTATGTCAAATTATTCAATGAATAACTGGATGTCGAATCAAACAACCCTACTACAAGATATCTTCTTTGTCAATCTTGGCAAAATCATGAGTCTACGTCTAACACACAGGCCCAGTGTTGAGCCAACGCTGGACCGGCGTCTTGCGTTTACCGGGAGGTCAACAAAGACAAGTGGCATGCTGTAGATCCTTGTATGAGGTTCCCGTCGTAATCAAATAGACGAGAGATTCAATTACAGCTGTCGGGATCAAGTGAATGAGACGCCACCCGCAGTGATCATCTCTGATCATTAGCCAATGTCACGATTGTCACACAATCGCCAGAATTATATCGTCAGGATAGTGTGGGATAAACGCTGAGCAGGACCGACAATGGACTGTCTGGTCGTACTATTAGGATATTTGAACAGCACTGAGCAGCGCAGCGTACCTACGTACATAGATTAGTTTGGCTTACGGAGTACACTACAATGTTGACAATCAGCGTTTATCACTGATAACTACAAAGTGACAGAAGCAACCTCATGCAAATGTACTCTCGTGAAATATGGGTTCTGGGGCAAATTCCACAGAAAATCTTGACGCGCCTAAGATTAATCTCATTTTAATATTCTTTTATTTGTATCATAAATTTTAAGACTGGTCCTAATTGTTTTAATAATATAAAGAATAAACAAAGATTAAAAACAGTAGAGGATCTAGGACTGATCCTTGCGGAACTCCTATATTAAAACTTGTAAAAGAAGATATGCAAGCATCAACGGTACCAGCTTGTGGTCTATCAGATAAAAAGTCAGTAAACCATAACAAATCATTATTTTCAACACCATAGTTTTGAAGCTTGAACAAAAGTAAAATATTTTTCAAGATAAAAAAACAAACATTATTAATCATTCCTTCATTAATATTGTCAAGTAAATCGTCCTCTAATTTATGAAGAGCCATCCCAGTGGAATGACCCTTTCTGAAAGCTGATTGGTCATGACGTACAAAGGAGTGGTTATAAAAATACTGTAACAATAATTGGTAGCTGACACATTTCTCAATTTTAATAGCCATATGAGTAACAACATGAATTGTCATACAATTGCTCGGTTCATTTACCTCGCCCTTGCCTTTAAAAATAGGTGTTATTCTAGATTTCTTCCAATCGGCTGGTAATTGATGGGAGTGTAAATATTTATTAAACAAACTTGTAACACTCGAAGTTAAGAAATCAGATTACATCGTTCTAGGTGATTAATAATACGATAGTGCTCTCTAGAAATTTAGCTTTTTGATGTGAATTGAGATCCACTAATTTCATATTTTTCACCACACAGATAGTCTGTGTGATATTTCCAGCATCTCCAAATCAATCACCACGAAAAAAAGTAAGCACGCTTGAATTTCTAAATGTTGATATTGACCAGGATAATGCTATATGTGACGATATATTCAATTTGGAGGGAGCACCACATCTGCAAGCCGCGTAGAGAACAAGTACGTTTACTTGCAATTGGAATACCCGATTTTGTTGAATACGTGCCATCGAGTAATCGCATGGATGATGCATACGCCTTGAGATGGTCAGAAATTCCTGACAGACAGTGATCGACAAGGAGACGTGCGATTTAGCGCCTGACTGGACAATCTGTATTGTCAGAAATTGGTCGCACTGGCTCCATCTGGGGATTCCGCAGCTTATCCAAGACGTTGGCCCAATGTTAAGTTATTGTTGGCCCATCGTCCTCGACGCTGAGCCAACATTAACCCAACATCGGGCCAAAGTCTCGTGTTCGCTGGGTAAGGAAACACAACTGCTTTCAATCGCTCCACCCTCTGTGATGTAGGCCCAAAAATCCCTTCTGCTTCTGGTCACGTCCTGTGTCGGCTGGGAATATGTGAAGACAGCTTCAGGTCGATAATCCGTGCAGAACAACACCCAACTGGTGTGGAGACCTTCCCGCTGGCCTTCAAATGTCTCTACTCCTTTCTTGCTCAGCAGACGGAAGACGGGGCTCAGCGTCATTCGACCATATTAGAGGCGTTTGTTTGTATGCAGACTGTGAACTGATGGCCAATCTTATAACGGCTGCTGGATTCACGATGTAGAATAAAAGTTGGTTGTCTATTCACGGGGTTTAATGTCTCGTATAGACGGGATGCAATGAACAAGATTGATAACATGGCTGAAAATGTCTGAACAAATAGTCCCCACAACTAATGTTAACCATTAGATCGCTAAGCGCGACCATAGTTGATTTTAATCCGTTTTATTAGCCGTTTAAACCGCAGTTATTGGGAACGAAATGTGTGCTTGAATATCAAGTTTTTTATATGTTTTATCTAAAATTAAACAATTGTGAGTAATTTTCGCCCACTTGAAGTTGTGGGTCGCGGTAGCGAGACACAACTTCAAGTGGGTGAAGATTTAAACTATTTTATTTAGCGGTTTCAGGGTTAATGGCCTCTCGCAGTTGTTTATTAAAGCAAGCGTTTCTTTATGAAGTTGACGATGGTTATTATGATTGCATGTTGTGCTTACTTGAGAATGATATTCTTGAGTGAATTAAATCTACAATTGATATGGATATCAAAAGGGTGTGCTAGTAACATAGAACGGGTTGAATTTTTTTCAAAATAATAATTGCGCGCACACATTTAGTTAAAAAACAAATATTTTTTCCGGAGCTGGTTGAAAAAAAGACACGATTAAATCATTGTGAAATCAATCAAATTAATTGTCTTTAATAACCCCCGATCACTTCGCTAGTGTAACATTTATATTTTTTGTTACAATTGATGGTCACTTGAATATATAATGATCACCCCTATACCACAAGGTCATTATTAGATATCAGGGATGTTGGAGACATAAATTATGGTAAATTGCCCACGGCCGAAAAATACATGACAAAATAAAGGACTCTTGATAACTCATTAAAAATTATACACAATATTAAAATGTGCATATATAAATCGATTAATTCAGTATTGAAAGCTTGGTTATTGTGAATACCCTGTGCATGATATACACGGAAACCCAATCTGATTATGCTAATCGATGTAAAACGGGAGATTGCGAGGGAAGACTAGAAAGGTTACAAGGAGAACAAGGTCATATCAGAATAAGTGGCCAGATTCGCGGGATTTCATCGATCCACGTTCTCCTTATATCTCCCGGCATGCATCACTCAGCTGTGAGATTATAGCAAACACCCAAGACCATCTCTATTAAAACTGGAATATAATATATGAACGATGGAACACACAATGAAATATATCCTGTATCGACAGTAATCAAATCTTAAATCGCGAAAGCGATGCAAGACACATAACATAACATGTCAAAAATTCGAAAAGAACTGCAGTCGCAAAATAATTATAATTCATTATTTTTTTTGCAACAACACACATTTGAGTTCAATTCTCAATTATATAAAGAAAATATGTATGATAGGCCTACTATAACCAGATGCAGATTGTTTATATATAAATCCCAAATACATTTATGCAAATTTCGAGTGCAGTACGCATGCACGTAGGCCACCTATAACGTATAACATTACGCCAGCATTAGCAGTTATCAGGACAGTGTCGGGCCAGCGCATTAGGTTTTCACACGGGCCACTGTGCAAACGTCCAGTGTTTTTGGCTTGAGGAGAATGGCATTTGTCGCTCTTTGTATGTGTGCTGCAGGATAGAAGAGTTGCATATTTATTGTTTTTTTTATGGTCAACACAAGCAATTCTTCTAAGGGTCTGCATCATTCACGACACGAGTGACTACTGAGCATGTCTACATGTCGCTGTCTGATAGCGTCTTGAATCTAGTTCATTCTCTCCAGGAAATCCAGACGCTGCTCGAAGGCTTCAACGTACTTCAGACCGAAACTTGAAGCTGGAATATCCGTGTCGTCTTGAATCTAGTTTAGGATTGGTTCAGTCTCTTCAGCAAATCATGAGATGCTGGAAAGCTATACCGTAGGCCTACTTCTTAGAACGGGGTCCCTGGTGCAGTGGTTAAAGCTGCCTGCTTGGAAAGTCGGATATCGCATGCTCGAACCCCACGCTGGCCTTCAACTTTCAAAGAAACTAAATGTTTCTTCCCCGCTTATTTGTAAATATTGCACGTAGTGGGGTGCCTCCGTGACCGAAAGTTAACGTGCTCGGCTTCAGAGCACCAGGGCTCGAATTCAGAATTATGTGTCATGAGGGCAGTGTCATCTTATTCATCTCACCATCATCGGGAGGTTCTCCTGACCCAGTTTAACCTATAGTATAAAACCCCATTCATTTTGTTTCATAACGTAGCCTACTTCGGACCGATACTTAAAGCTGGGATATCCGTGTGGAAAATGCCATTGAATGCAAGGATTCTATAGTTTTAATATTATATCACTATTATATGTAGTTTTTGTAAAACATTTTCAAAGTCATTGATTATTATTATTTTATCAAATAAAAATAACATCAGCCGAAATAGTGTGACAATATCATGTATATTGTGTCGTTCCTTTATTGAAAACGACAACATAAAAATTACCCCCCCCCCCCTATGCGCTAAGCACTCTTATAAACGTTTTAAAAAACATTTATCAGCAGCTTAAATGACTGTTTTTAGTGAATAGACTACGTGTTTCAACATCAATATTTACACATAAATCACACATCAATATTTACACATAAATCAATTGAGCCGGTTATGGCTCCTTTTGTATTAGAAGTAAAGTGAGCAGTTTAAAAGGGATGGATAAATCAATTGAGCCGGTTATGGCTCCCATGGTATTAAAAATGAAAGGATCCCTTATGCTTACTTCATAACCTGCTCAATTGATTTTATACGTCTAATTCAACGGAGCCATAACCTGCTCAATTGATTTAATCCCTCTATGATAATCAATTGAGTAGGTTCTGGTTCCCGGAGCCATAACATGGTCAATTGATTTTTTCCCTCTAGGATAATCAATTGAGCAGGTTATGGCTCCCGTTCTATCAGACGTGGAGTTAGCATAAGGGAGGGATAAAATCAATTGAGCTGGTTATGGCTCCCGTTGCAATATCATAATAGAGGGATTACATTAGTTGAGCTGCTTATGGCTCTCGCCACACGAGAAGTTAAGTAATTTATTAAGAGACTCAACTAAAAAAACTCCTTATGGCACGAATTATGGTGGGACAAGCCAAATGTGTAATTGAGCAGCTTATGGTTCTCAGGTGACGATATATAGGCTAAACTGGGCCAGAAGAACCTCCTGAGGATGGTGAGGCAAATGAGGCGACAATGCCTTCCAGACACAGGATTCAAAATTCGAGCCCTATCGGTGTGAGGCCGAGCACGCCAGCTATCGGTCACGGAGGGTCCCCACAATATTGAATTTTTATGAGTGACCGAGGAAGAAAAATTGTTTTTCTTTGAAGTCTCCGACTTTCCAAGCAGACAGCTTTAACCACTGCACCAGGGCCCCCGCTTAAATAAGATAAAGCTCCACACTAAAGTACTATTAACTGCATCGCTTTATTGTGGCTGTGGGTATTTATCTTTCATTGTGAACTGGTTATTTGCTTTGTCCGTGTTTTGAGGTAATATGTTTAAACTAACTTCCCTTAATGGTGGGTGGATACACTGTTATTCTAGGGTATGGAGATCCGAACAATTTAATGTAAAATATACCTTATTATGAAGAAAAAGCTCATAATTTTGAATACCATTGAGATATATTATGTAACTAAAGGTAAATAAATAAAGATTTATCTAATTGATTGTTATATAATTTTCACAAGAAAATGTAAGTTTATCATTTTGTATACTTTAAAATATATTATGTAACTAAACGTAAATTAAAAAAAATATTTCTCTATTTGAATGGTATATGATTTTGGCAAGATAATGTGATATTACTGTTGATTTTAATATCACACAACAGAAAGTACTACTATTTGCATACAGTGGCCAAAACATAATTCTATGAATTTTCATGCAAATATTTGTGTTTATAGATTTATAATTAAGTTTGATAATAAAAATACTTTTATATCTCCAATAACCTGGCGTTTTATTCTTTGCTTGTTTCTTTGCAAATATTAACTTCACGAGGGTTAAATATTTGGCTTGGAAAGTGCGATAATGTACACGAAAGATAAAATAGGGTCAAATTGGGGCAGATAGGAGTCTCCTTAGCAGTAATTTGAAAACCAACCTTTACTATGATACGCACCTGGTTGGGTGGGGACATCAACTATTTGATATGTGCATAAATACGGTCACTTGCCATAGATTGCCGAAGACATAACACTTGATCCAGGGTGAAGTAGACACTGTAGACAAACTATAGCGAACAAAGGCTGTTATAAGGCAGAACACAGGAGAGAACAGGAAGGAAACGAACAACTGGGAATCTGTAAAATCTTTCAATTTCCGGTTCGTCCTGATGTATGGATCGGGCATTGGGTGATAAGATAATCCGGGTACGTAGGATTTCCATATTGACACCAGAGCTTCGTCTCTATCAACAAACTAAACGAGGTATGCGCGACAGAAATAAATTAGCGTTATATTAATTAAGAAGTTATTACGCTTTCAGGGTGTAGACCGACTTTAGACGTCAGAACTTGACGTATGTAACTGTCAGATTCTGAGATCGAAAGTCGATTCCATCACTGAAAGAGTAAAATATTCATAATGATCGTAGACGCAAAACATATGTATTCAAATTATGCGCAAAAAGAGATATTTGAGATGATTTCAAATTGAAAACTGCCCTTTGCAGTGCTTTGATATCTTGGTTTACATAACAATATATCAGCGCCTTGAGGGTTAGATCTAAATATTTGATGTCTGCACACATGCGGTCAATTGTCATCAATTGCCAAACACTCGATCCAGTGTGAAGTGGACATGCAGTGACAAAAAAATGGTGGACAAATGTTTTTATAAGGCTGAACACCGGAGAGAACAGGAAGGAGACGACCAACTGGCAGCCAGTCTGACAATCTGTAAAATCCTTCAATTTCCGGCTTCGTCTATAAACAAACTAATTAGACATGCGCGGCAGAAAGGACTGAAGTCATTAACGATCGGGTTGTGACTCGATACTATGTCACAACCTGGATTCGAATCCCGGCCGGATCGAATTTTATCATCATGGTTGTGCATACATGTACAGCTCTCTACCTTAGAACTCAGTACTCTAAACTGTTCAAAGGTCTGGATTGTACAGTGCTGTCTATAGTACAGTGCACTATAAATAACTCTTGAATTCATTCGACAAGAGTATGGCAGAATAGACTTCGGGTTCCCTCCTGTCGCGATATTGCTATTATTGTGCAGAAAGCGACATAAAACAATATTCACACACTTATTAGATAGCGCCCCATGTATGTGTATACAGTTCTAAAGGGGTAACACTATGTTGGCTGAACGTCATACGAGCGTCATAAACGTTGGTACGTCTTGTGGCGGCTGCGAGTCAGTGGCACGCAGCTTTCCAGATCCCGACTGATTGAGCTGCACTGTTTCCTGAATACGTCAACTTGACAGCCTCTTCAGCTTGTTACCTGCCGCAGTGAAAGCTTGACAGGATCATTAGCACGATCACCACACAATGTGGAAACTTGCAAAACACTGAGTATTCTGAGTTAAAACGTTGTCGTCAGAGAAAGTATATTGAAAGTAAAAGGATCTGGACATGTGAGCGTTTTCCAGCTAACACGAGACATTGATCCACTGTTTGTTTAATGTTGAACCCATGTCAATAAACGTCAAATTCTGACGTCGAAAGTCAGCTACCGCGCTGAAAACGTGAAAAAATGAACCATAGGCATCATGTACCTGTATGCGTGGTATTTTATTAATTTCATTGCCACATCAACATGATCAAAGACTGACGTCACTCTATTTGTGTCGTACCATGGTTGGCACAAGGGCACACGCTGGAGCCGTCTTGAGACAAGCATAAGCGGATTTATTTTATATTTACACCACACGGATGCGTATTAATGTAATAAGTGTAGAATTCCCTTCAGGGAAGAGACATAATAGAAATGTGGGTGGAATCAACTGTGCTCATGGTAAAGGTGGAATCAAATTACTCCTGTCATTTTGCCTCGTTGTTTCACATGTTTCACTTGATGATGTGCCGTGAGTATTACGCTACCGACCCGGTTTAGCCTAGATTAAATATTGATGCCTAGATGCTGAGACCGACCCACCGAAATACTTTTCAAGCTTAAGAGATATATGTAGGGAGGAATCAATATCTTTTTCTTTATTGTAGGCCTATATTACATAGTTTACTTTGTTCTGTATTATAAGCGAGATAGATGTATAGTAATTCAAGGTCACATAGGATATATTCTGCGAATATTATCACTGAATATAGTTTCAAGCGTTGATAGCTTTTGTAGTCTTTATCAAAATTCAAATATCTATTGTGATGAATATTAGGCCGAACTAGACGTGTCGCGCTGATATTGCACTCGTCACCGTTGTCTTTGCAACGAGAAAAGTGTTCGGAAAATAAGGCGAGAAAAGAAGGGACGATTAGAACACCGAACACAATGTATCGAATCGAACGCTGCTACATAGATAGAGGTCTCTAGTGGTCGTTGCTCAACATTATACTGTCATTCAGGTCTACTTTGTGAGAAAAATCAAAGGATCCGAAGTGCCTAATTATTCCTACACACACAGGCGATGACGGTCTTCCCAGCAAACACAACACATTTGTATCACATTTATACAATGTTGGACCAACGTTGAAGACGTTGTACAAATTGTATACAAATATTTTGTGTTCGCTGGGTTGCTGGACTGGCCACTTTGGCGGGCATTGAGTCGACGTAGTGGACAAATCTTGTTTGTGATGAGTCGTTCTTTACATGTTTAGCGCTTGTCATATGTAACATTCATTTGATTCTTCACATGCTAAGCATGCATGCAGTCAACACGATAGTGCAAGATGGCGATAATAAAAAAAAATCTGCATTAAAAATACGATTAGCTAACAAAATATACCACAATACACATTGAACCAGCGAGGGCCTCCAGTTCCAATTATGCCACACCCAAGCTAATTACCAGATAATTGCCGAAGAGACACCCGATTATAAACGTGAGATGTTTAGCTCATCCTAGCCTATAGGCCTATATGTTACAGACCACAGCAAGCACAATGCATTAAACCAGTGCTGGAATGATTCTGGTCTACAACGCTGGCACAATCCCCTACCATCACTGGGACAACGTATTGTGCGGCAAGTATTGTGCGGCCTGACGAAGAGAGCCATACATGTATCTTCCAAAGCACGGCTATGGTGAAATGCACCGCACCGCACAAGATAAGCTGCGGTGCGGTGCATTTGCAAACGGAGATCTTGTCAATGGGAAAATAAGGAAGGGAAAATCACACTGCCATGCAAAGCGTAAGGGAATACAGTGACTGCTTACTTTACAAACAAGAATGAAGTTACTGTATTTTGGCTTTGCAAAGATTAGAATATTAGATAAAAATATTGTCATCAAATTGACGACTTGTGCCAACAATATACAAAGCATTATCATAATCATCAGATGTATATACAGACACCCAAGTCTTTGGGCTTAAAGTAAAAGTAGCTACAACAAAATAGTAAACAAAAAAATTGAACGATAAATAATTTCAAAAAAATATTAAACAGAGCAAACCATGTTGCACTCTTCACAGACAACTGATTATTGCTACTATTATATACAGTTTACTTTTATTTAAATAATCAGCTTTATAGGGCTAAACCGTCTGCCAAGGAGAGGATTATGGTATATTTTTCAACAAAACGAACAACTACAATTTTATGGCCGAATTAATTTATATTAGGCCTATTGATTTTGCATGTTCCTAATCGTTTAGTCTACATTTTTCAGCTTCAGTATTTCCTTCTCTATATACTGATATAAGCTAAGGCAAAGATAATTATTAACTAATGATCTCAGAACACTCCTCCGGCGAAGTAGAATATTTCACTGGTATTAACTTGTGGGCGCAATTGATTCCATATCTTGAAGGGAAATCACCAATATTTGATAGATGAATTCCCATACGGCACATCGTGTGACAAGATTAAGTCGATGCCGATTGCAGGGTGTGGTGACACAGTAGCCATGGCAACAGCACGGAGCCAGCAGGCAATATTTGCGTGAAACATACAACTATACTGCCGTGAAAATGCAAAAAAGCAGTATCTGTTTTATTTTAAAGAAAGCAGATACTGCCTTTTGGCTATGCACGGCAGTATAGTTCAAGGGATCATTTGACATTAAACCAACAATAAACCAACATTGGTTCAGTGTCACTGTGTCGAGTAGCAGTGAATATAGCGATCTTCTCTCATTAGTTGTGACACGTGTATTCAGCGGGCGTCGTCAGTGTTGCCGCAGCGGCCGTGGAATATTCAGGCTTTCTACGAATTAAATATAATCCGTCAATTTTAATTGGATGGGAATGGAATCGATGGGAGTCGAAAGTAAATATTTGACCATGTTGACATTCACATATTGCTAGGATCCATATGAGTATCACTGTAAATATAATGGACACTATAAACCAGCATTGGTTAATGTCGCATGTATAGTAGTGTGGCTATATCGCATCAACTTTGATTGATTGATTGATTGATTGATTGATTGATTGATTGATTGATTGATTGATTGATTGATTGATTGATTGATTGATTGATTGATTGATTGATTGATTGATTGATTGATTGATTGATTGATTGATTGATTGATTGATTGATTGATTGATTGATTGATTGATTGATTGATTGATTGATTGATTGATTGATTGATGGATTGTATATTAACCCATAAAGCGCTGCAATATTTTTATATAAACAAAGAAACCAAAGGGATTTTTTCAATTTGAAATCATCAGAACTGTCTTAGTTCGCGTTTTCCGCCTCATTTGAATATCTGAATTGTGGGTCACCAAAATGGGCGACAAAATTCAAAATGGCCCACAAGAAATAAAAATGACTGTAAAATCCCCTATTATCGCCCAGCCTAGTCCAGCTGTCCAAACTCATGTCATGTTGCTTCAGCAACAGGCAATCTAGTTGATACATGTATGTACTTTTTTATCAACATTGACTCTCCATTCCTGGCTTTAAATATCTTGGTTTGAAAAATATAATTTAATAGTGCGTTTGAAATACAAATAATGTTCCCTCTCAGTATTATGAGGAGTTCGGTGTCAAGGTACACTTGTCTTGTCGTTAATCTGAATCGCTAAGAGCAGAAAATGTCTGTTTCACTTCCTATCTCCCATATCCAGCAATATCATTAATGGCGTCTTTATCACGACATTGCGTACTGCTCAGACCCAGCAAACGCGGGACATGTCCCGCGTTTGCGGGAGAAATGTTAGTAATTCACAACTCACCACATGATCCTCACCACCAGACCACGAACTTCATCGTAAAATGGTAAATCTCTAATATGTAGCATAGTTGCATGGAATTGAGAAGACAACTATCTGGAAAAAAATTATATTTTTAACTGATGACGTTTGATGCAAGGTGTAGGCTACGTGCTGCACTGCTCATTCACATTTCATCAAACGGAAATTTGCAGCAGGAAAGCGATGACAGGAGGAAGTAATAAATTACTCTTTGAACATTGTCCTTTATGTCACTGAAATATGTGAAAGAGACACACGTTGGAGAACTGCAAGAACACCCAACTATACAGAATACACTATGTAACATGTACGCAACATGTTACATTACACACGTTTTATGTTACATGGTTACCATACACTATGTATAATATGTTCGCCAACAAGCTACGCACAGTATTTTGTAGCATTATTGCTACATCGTGTATGAGGAAATGTTACGGATATTTTGTGTGATTCAACATTTTACAAAAAATAGGATGCATATGTTGTACTGATAATGGCAATTCATTGGGTGTTGTCCTTCATCGATCCAACTTTTTTGGCAGTGCTTTTATTTATAATAGAACGCACCCTGCACCTTGCACAAGACACACATGCACTGACGAGGGAAAACATCTCCTGCCCGGGAATTGTATTGTGCGGACAATTCTCGGGCTCTCGCCACCAGATGACCCTAAGACAGACACACGCCAGACCCCCCCCCCCCCACTGCGCGTGCGCTGACTATGGGTGGCACTGCGCAGACTCGACGACTACATCTGGAATCCTTCTGATCCTGGATTGTATTGTCTATTAAATTTGTGGTCTGTTGTAGATCAATTATTTAGTTGCGGATGTCAAAAACTCAAATGAATAAGGGTGCAAAAGCAGTCCAATCAAAACGGAAAAACGACGACATCAACCATTTTACAAACCGTTGAACAGGATGTCTACCAAATACATTGATCAAATTTTGTTATCATGTAATATTCGATTCGACATAATGATGGGAAAACAACTTGAAAATAACAGTGATCATTTGACTTAGGTTATGGTGAGATTCTGAACCCATGGATTGCTTTCCATTTATCCGCAGTGAAAACGGCTATAGACTCATCAATAACTGGTGCATGAGCCATCATTTTCTGCCGAACCTCATTTGAAATCTGAATGCATGGATACTTCCGTATACTGTCACAGGTGTCGGACACCTAACACTCTGTTGATTCAGATTTGTTTGCAAGCCAGTTACTATTGATCGCAGAACAAGTGATGAAGTCCATCGTAGCAAAAAATGGGACGAGAAAACTGTTTTGTCGGTGAGTGATCCAGGGCTTAACATCAATATTTGTAGTTACTTCGCGTTGACGCCGCCATTAACGTGATCCGATAAGGAAGTGGGCAAGCCAAGCGTAAAGTAGATTCCATGAACACACAGAAACTATCTACACTGTTTGGAAGAGATCGGGTCGATAATTTGGTATGTCCGCGTTACGAGGCGGAATGTAACTGTTGTATTATCGCCCGCTTTGGCGTGTATGTGTGTACAAATGACGCGCTGTGGCACACATTATTAGAATCCTGAGCTAAATGAGTTCTTGTGTGTGATACTATCTGGTAACTTATCTGAAGATGTTGGTTCTTCTGTTGGTTCTGTGTCTGCGACGCTGACCCAACTGTAAACCAACATTGGGTAAACAGCTTGGTCTTGCCGGGTTATGTCAGTGAAGAATGGGTTAACATTGACAGGAGCCGGCATAAGCTGCAAGGTTCAACAGTAATTATTGAGCCAGAATTATTGTGACAACGTTTTCTCTGGTCAATCCAAACAAATCTGTCCTACACCGATAACAGTTCATAACTTATTAGGTATATCCTTTTAATACTTGAAGGATTTCCATTGGACATGTTATCCAACCTCGTTTGAAATGATTGTATGAACTTTATCTTGACACAATGAGAAGCACGAAGTATGGAACTTGCCCTACTCTCGTTCCTATAATCTGGCAGATAATTATTTAGCAGACTGCGTCATAAAGAGCTCCTACTAAGGTGGTTCAGCAAATGTAAGATGCAGGTTTCTTAGAAACACTTTAAGTTTCGTCTTGTTGATTGTTGGAGAAACCAGAAACTTTGCAAGGCGCCCACAGCACACATAACGAAAGCATGGTGGCCCTCTTGGGCATTGTGCATCATGGCTGAGCGTCATTGATTGACTGATCTTAACACTTTACCTGCTAAATTCTCTGATATAATTGTTCACCTATTTGAAGTTGTGTCTCGCTACCGCGATTCATAACTTTCAGTGAGTGAAAATTACACACGTTTCTTTAATTTGAAAGAAAACATTTGCAAATCTTGATGTTAATACTTTCTTTTATTAAGACACTCATATCTGTATGGGATAAAGCCCGATGAGCTCTACATTCTTAGTTGTGAAAGGGCTGAGGCCGAAGGCCAAGGCCTTTATCAGAGCTATGAAGGTAGAGTTCCGAGGGTTTTAACTGACTTAAAAAACATCCGACCATAATCAGATGATGAGGATCCCTCATAATCAACAGCTCAGTCACACCTGACTGATTATAGCACATTTAACCTACCACGATAATTGTTCTGTATTTGTTCAATCAATAACTCTCCATTCCCGGCTGTCAAAGAGAGATAACGAAATTCGATAGATTCGTAGATTCGAATGTACGAGGCGCGAAGCGCCGAGTATCTTTGGATCTACGAATCTTTTGTAATTGAGTTCTGTCTTCGACTTAAAATACACAGAATATGTGAAGATGTTCCAAGATTCGGTAATAGAATACCTTAGTTTCATTGTCACGATTGCTAAATCATGAAATATTAAACATTCGCTTCCATGGATAAACCCGTATATTGTGGTGCGCGACCTCACCAGTAGAAAATAACAGTAGATTCGTAGATCCTAATTTAGTGCTTTAACAATAGACTGACGTCACGGGTGTATTTTAATAGTATGTAGCGGTCGGACAAAGAAAATGATGTAGTGGTGTGTTTTATGACCAAATAGTTATTTCGTATATTATAAATGGCCGCAAACAGGTGGTTCTTCCCAACATTTTTATGGCATCTATTTTTGATGTTGGGTACTGTCCGTGGATCAGACTGTCCATGAGCTAAAGCAAATGAGGCAATAGGATCGTCGCAAACACGAAACGTTGACCCAACATATGCCAAGTGTTGGGCCACTGTCTGGGACGCCGATTCAGCGTTTAAATCTTGATAATTAAGTTACGATAATAAACGTTGGCGTTATTGTTATTTGAAGCCGGAAACAATTGCGTCAGCGGAGCCAGGGTTTATCTTCAAATGAATCTTTATTACCAAGGAGAAGCTCTAATGCAGCACTTAACCCTTAACTCTTTAAGCCCTCACGATGCATTAAAGCATCATATTACATCCCTGAAAACACACTTAAGTTTCCTACAACTAATGGTTTTGAAACAAAAAAAATCATGAAACTGGTTTATCAATACATGGAAATTTTCTGTAATTTTTAAACCACCTCAAGTCATCTTCATCCACTACAAGTCGAGAATTGCGACAGCAATTCGCGGCTTGTAGTGAATGAAGATGACAATGGTAAATTCAGGCTTGAAAGGGTTAAAGCGCTGAAATATTAGTATTTAAACCAAAAAACAAAGGGTTTTTTCAATTTAAAATCATCATAAATGTCTTGGTCAGCGCTTTCTGCTTCACTTGTATATCTCTATGTTATGGGTCTACGGCGATTATAAATGTTTTATCGTGCAGTGCTGGGATCGACTTTGGACATCAGAATCTGACATCTAAAGTGGTTCCCCGCACTGAGGGGCGGGATGAACTTTCTTTATTACATTTCTGCACTGAAACAACATCTCATCTGTCTTCTGGCAAAAATATCAGAAATGACAGCCACTGATAATAAATGTGATTCAATTATGAGTGGGATTATTTTTTTTAGCTTTTCGCAGTGCTTAATTAAACATGGTTGTTGATATTTCACGCAACAGGGGTGTGAGTGACAATTATCTGAATCCCTAGTAATATGTGTCTGTATTACATT